>CAEGAE010075179.1:0-13290 GCA_903067095.1 Girardinus metallicus
TATATATATATATATATATATATACAAGACAAAAAAAAAAAAAAAATATATATATATATATATATATATTTTTTTTTTATTTAAATAAATACATTTGAATACATATATAAATATATTACTAATATATGTTATATATTATTTATTTAAAACTGTGTTTTTTCATGTTAGAAGGTTAATACATATATTTTGTCTTAGACTAACTTATAGATAGATAGATATATAGATATTTTTGGAACTTTAAGTGAAATAAGCCTGAAAACAAACTAGAGAACACTGAAATCAAATGTCATCATTTGTTAAACCTATCCATACTAAGGGTGAACCCTGGATAAGTAATAAGTGGTTGACAGTTCATGATGCTACATCAGTGTAAGGCGAATTCAGTCCATTGTCTTGTATCTGAAATCAATGATGTGAGCTTAAGAGAGCGGAGAGGGGGAAAAAAAGCAAAGTGGTTATTTCGGGAAACGTTCCCATCAGCAGTCATTTTGATTCAGCACTGACTGTGTGGTCTCTAATGGCTAATAGTTCCTCCCAGATGGAGTTTGACCTGGCAGCTACCCCTCCAAAAATGCCCTCCTTTGAAGTGATGAAGCTCTGGGTCTCAAAGGTAGACTTATCTTCTTGTTAAGATTGATTGAATGTAATATTTTTACCTCATGCAAACCAGGGAGGAGTGTGATGGATAGCTCAGCCCCTCCATCTCCCTGATGGTGATATTAGTCCAGATTAAGATAAATGGGCTCTCTCTACAGCACCATGCAAATGCTTGCTGCTGGTGACATTTATCTAAGAATGTGAACTTGCAGCAACAAAAAAAAAAACATTCTTTTCTTTTTCTGATCTAAAACAAATTAAAACATATGGAGGAGAATATATATATTCTCCTCCATATGAGGCTTATATATATTTATATAGATATATATTTATATATCTATATATATATAGATATATATCTATATTAATATATCTATATAAATATATCTATATAGATATATAGATAGATATAGCTCTATATAGATAGATATATCTATCTATATAGATATTGTTTTGAAGGCTGACTTTACCACAAACATCCTCTTAACTTTAAGATAATGTGGTTTGTTCTGTTTTATTAAGGGGTATCAACACAAAGGGGGCTGAAACTAAGTGAAATTACATGAAATCATTTCATTTCTATGTATAAAAACTTTTACTTTTCCTGTCACCGATACCCTTTACTTTATGTTGTTAAATCACATGACTTCCTCTTCTTGTTTTTGGCTCTAATATTTTTGTACCAATTTGTTATTAGCAGGGGAGTCTCCAGAAAGTTTTGTCTGACTGGTAACTGAAAACTAAAATAAGACAAAATATTCAGATTAATAAAAAACAATACTGCTGTGTTATAAAAAATATATAGGAAAGAAACAAAATAATGCAGAATTCAGGTTTTTAAAATGAGAAAATCAGCTACAAAATCTTGAGTATGAGGATTACTACCACATAGTTTGATAAGTATCTAAAATTAGTGATTAGCTTGTAGCCAATTCTCTCACATTTGTCAAAATAACAGCTGATCTTCCCCCAAGGTTGTTTCTCCTTTTTTTGTCTTTCTTTCTTTGATGATCTGAGATTGCTTAGCTGTCCTGGAACAATGAAAGCAGAAAGCTTTGAAAGATAGTTTTCAGCCGTCAGCTTTTGCCCCCTAGCTCTGTGTTTGACCTTACATGAGTGGCCTAGTCAAAGCCAGTCATTAATGCTCCAAAACCCTCCAACATAGCCAAATCCCAGCACAGAGTGGGCCGAAATTCCTCTATACAGCAAAAGTTTGTTTGCAAATATGTTTTCATAAGTAAAGAAACAAAAGGTTGAATTAATAATTTTCCAATTGAACCCAAAGATATTCAACATGACTCCATAGTTGGAGAGCTGGCTGAACCAGGTGGTGTTTTTAAAATTTAAGTTAAAAAAGTGCTTTATAAGTGTGAATGTCTGTGTGACATCTGTTTTAGTAATATAGGATTTGAGGCATTAGAGGGAAGGGTTTTTATTCCTGTATGCATGAGCAACTATCCATGCGTATAGTGAAGAAGGCATTTAGTCAGTTTCCCCAGCAGGCTGCTTTAAGCTGCTATAATTGATGTTGATTAATCAAATCAACTGAGCAGAGGGCAGAAGGATAACCTTATCAAAAGGGAGGTGAAACCTTCACGTTACAAAGCAGCCTAATGAATAAACAAAGACGACACTTTAACTATGGTAAACACTCTGTATGTGCAAAAGGAAATTAACTGCAACACTGGACTCTCCTCACACATGTCAGATCTGCTCACCTCAGCTCTTTTGTTCCTACTAAATGATGGATATTCAGTCTATCCTGGCTGTTCTTTTATGGCCACCATAAGGCTGACAGTTGGTGTTTTGAGTGAACTGTCTCTATGGATTTTCAAGAAATCTGGTTCCTGTCGGGACAAGATGTAAAGCCCCTTGGTGAGTGTGAAAAAAATTCTGCTGCTGCACGAAAGGCCGACAGAGGTCAAAAGAAAACAAGGACTTTTTTTTTTTTTTTTTTTTTCCCAGTAACAGTTTTACAATGTAACACAAGATAGATTGTCAAAGTCGTGTTTGGGAAAGGTCACACAAAAGTAACTAACAAGAGGCTCTGAGCAGAGCAGATTTCTGCATACTTAACAAATTGTCTTGTCGACAGACTTGATTTGTAGTGCGCCTCACTCCCATTGGAGATGACTTTGCATGAAATACACCTCTGAAGATGAAGCTTTGCTTCTGTTATGGATTAATATCATTTTATTGCTTTTTGATCAAAAAATAAACAGTGGACTGTCTACAACAAATACTTGCATACGATGTGTAAAACTGCATATAACCTATTTTCCCAACGTATGGCTCAAAAGGAGACTACGTTTATTTGGGACATTTTTTATTTCTTTTTTCTAACGTTGATGTTTTTATGCAGTACAATTAAACTGCATTTAAATAATTTGGGAAAGCCTGAATTTAAATAGCCACAAGGTTCTGGGTTCAGTCCCAGCCTGGGACTTAGTGTGTTCTCCCCATGCAGGAGATTGTTAGTGGAATTTTAGCAAATAGCTGCTTTTTAATTGTTTGCACAACTTCATGGGGGCGGAGAATTCACTTCACTTTTTGCAGGTATGATTACATTTATTTGAAGCTCATTGTATTTTCAAATTAGGGAGGGTACACAGATGACAGCAAGTTCCCTATAGATCTGGATGGAACGCTCCTCTACATTCAAGGTTGAGTTATCCTAATTAATAGTTGCAATGATTCTGATCCAATCCAGAAATTTGGTTCACAGATCCCTAATGAGAAACCTCAGTGATAAACCAAGTATAAGAGGGCAGTTGCTCCCTGTCTAGTTGGAACAGATTGATCATTTGTGATGCATATCTGCTGTATGAGTGAAAATCACATATCTCTGCTTGGTAACTAAGACTGACATTTAATTAGCGGAAACTCCTTTTTCCGCTGTAAATGAACCGCTGTCGTTAAGTTGGTTTGCTGGTAAACTGCTCATTCAGATGAGCAGCTGTTCTTGTTGTCGTTCTGCGTGATAATGACGAGAAGCAGGTTGTACCGTTACTTAGCAGACCATGGAACGATTTTGCTTTGTTTTTGTTTTGTGGCTCATCCGCTTACACAGACTGAGCTGCACTGAAAATGTAACTGCAAGTAAATCCACAGCTTTGTACACTTCTGACAAGTTCAATATTTCCGCATGCTACAGATCATGTTTTCTACCATGTGGTTCTTTAAACATAAACTTTTAACTTCACTCATTCTGCCCATATGTTTTCCTCCTTACAGTGGACAGCAGGTATTCACATAGGGCCTGCAAGAATCTGCAAATAGCTGAAATCCATGAATACTTGAGATCTTCAAAAATATTAATACCAGTCTATTTTAACAGTTCAAACACCAAATATAACTTATATAATATGCACAGTGGAAACTATCTTCGATTTACATCAGTAGCTAAGATCCTGTTGGAATGCAGCCAATCAGCACCAAGGAAAATGAATGGAGCTCCTGGATTGGCTGCTTTGCAAATACCAGCCAATAGCTCGTAGAGTAGCATTGCATCAGCTTTCTAAGCTGCACTTTTAGATATGTTGTATGAAAAAACTCCATGAGTAGGAATTTTCTGCAGATAATCCAGAACCACATTCCACAGAAATTCCATAAATAGGTAAATCTGCAAACACTGAACAGCAAATAGGCAGGGGTCCTCTATGCCGCCCTCTGCAAACTCTTCCTGCATAATAAGGCTTCTGCTTTGTCCTTCTCTACCTGACAGCACAATATTTTTCACCACCTAGTCTGAGCACTACAAAAGGTATAAATAAAGGCAAAAATAGGAAACATTCTGGATTAACAGCAACTGCTGGCATGGGCACCCTGACGGGTTGTGATCACATGCAGGCTGTAAGTGTTTAGCCATCTGCAGCTGTCTGCTCATCATGTTGGGATGCTTCAATTCTGTACAGGTTGTTCTGACCCTTGGGTTTTAAATGCAGTAATTAAGAGGAAAAAACTCCTAGATTCCTTTCCACTTTACCCTGGCCTGTTCATTGTTTTGTTATCCAATGAAGCTTAATCATGCAACACGGTGGTGCGTCTGATTTCAGAGGCTCCACCTGTTCCCCCTGCCCTCCAGACCCCTGACCCTGCTCTTGCCTCTAGGCCAAAATCCACTTTCATTAATCTCATTCACTTTTCCTGCTTAGCTGGGTCCTTGGGGAAAGTAAGAGTGCTAACTCCTATCTTTCACACATCACCAACAAGTGTCTGCACATTCATTTTATTCATTCTTATTCATTAGGGCTTTTTTTGGTCAAGAAGACAATCCATGTTGTGTTTGAAGCCTTATAGATTAGTTCTATGGAATTGGTTTACTGACACACTAATGTAATATTAACAATGGAGTTCAAACATCAATTGGCCTGCTGATGTTCTGATGGCTGTGATCATTTCCATGTGGATTGGATAACTGAGACTTGATCAGGATGGATTTTAATGAAAAGAGTAAACACTTACTCTGACGCTTTCCAATCCTAACTAAATGAGCCAGGTTGTATGTGAATGCCAGGTCTGAACAGGGCATTTAAACTGAACATTAGCATTATTATTATGAGTATGTAAGCATTTAACTTCTAACATAGCTGCATTAAATAGTCCTAAAGGGCATTCCAAATAGAAAACATTATCTTCATTTTTATTATACTACTAAAAGATGAAGGCCATTTGCTTCCCTAAAACATTTGCATTTCCAGTCAGCAAGCACATAATTAGCTGAAAACTCATTTTTAAACTGCTACCCATCTGCAAACATTTCAGTCTGTCATCTAACGAGAAGCCCCCTTTCTCCCCCTCGAGAGCCATAAATTCTCAAGCTTTCTCTTTGGATTGTAAAATGGTTTAATTAGCTTGAGCCACAGGAGCCCTAAGAACAGAGGGCAATGTAATGTTTCAGTAGAGGTGAAAGCATAAAAAGGATCACATTACGGTTGTGGCATTTTCATACATCCAAAAATCAACAATGCAAAAAGTTTTAATTGTGTAAAATTCTAAAAATTTACTCATGATTGAGGAAAGAACTAGGTACAACTTCTGTTACTTTCTGCAGTAGTGTGTATAAGTGTTCAATGCCATTCCAATGTTACAACCACAAACTTTAACATATTTTACTAGGATTGGATTGTAATTGGTAAACTAAGTAGTTTATACCCAGGAATTTAAGGTAAAGGATACATGATATACAGAGTGTTTTATGAATAAAAATCTGAAAAGTGTAGCATAGCTTTAAGGTCCCAGGCCTTTACAGTTTGGTAAGATTTTGGTATGCTTCAATCAAGAAAAACAAATGTGAAAATGTAGGAATTTATTTCACTTACATCAGAAACAAAGAATATTTTTTCACTTTCTGAAATAAACATAAAAAGTGGAAAATATAGAACTACCCAGAGAGCGGTTGACTTTTTAAAAACTATTACGTCAGTTCAAATAAGAATATCCAGAGCCTGAATAGATAAATTATTAAAAAAAATATAAGCACTTGAAAACACTCAATGTGACAACTCAATCAATCTGGAGTTTTGAGATTTTGACAACCTAGTGTACTAGATGACCCTAAATGCAACATGCATCGATGAGTGGAAAATGATTCTTCTGACTTACATCTCAACCAATGCACAGAGTTTGGACTCAGGTTTTGAACATTTGTCTTGTTTGCTTTCAACTTTAAGTTGTTCCAGGTCAGTTGTTAAGTCCAGTGTGGAAAAGACTACTGTATGCACCTTACTGCTGTTGAAAAATGCTGATGCAAAATTTGGATTCATTCCAAAATATTTTCCGTATATTTGGGAAATTTGTGTGTTCCCAAATATCAGAGTTAAGTGATAGGTTAGAAAACAAAATCACAAATGTAAACATCCCACAGTCATCTGACAAAGGAAACAACTGCAAATCTACCAAGACATAGTCATCCCCACAGTAAGCCACCATGGTGAGACATGTTGGTGGCATACTGTAGGGAAGCTTTTTTTCAACATTGAAAGGGAAACTTGTTGGAGGCAATGGGGCAATGGAGTGAGGGCAATCCTGAAAGAAAACCTGCCAGAAGCTGTAGAGTCTTGAGATCGCAACCCCCATGGATGTGTTCAAACATTTTATTTTCATCTGGCCAATCTAAAAGCACTTAGACTATTTATTGACCTGAAACTTCACAAGGTTGCAGCAGGATAAATAGGTGAAGATAATCTAGGAAGTTTAACTACATGTTCAAGCTCATAGCACCAACCAAACCTGGCTGCTACATTTGAACATTTTTGCCCAACTTCTTTCCAGTCCTTATAGTGGTCTAGGTGACTCAATCAGTGATGCACTTTGACACATGATACTATGCTACCCTGCAAAGTGTTGCAGAATTGAAGCTGCCAATCAAGAGGCAAGAACCCAAAGCTAATCAATCCAAGCAGACCATGATATGATTTTTTTTTTCTTTCCATCTCAGGGCTTCAGCAGACTGACAGCCTGTTGGATGGTTGACTTCACTCACTTCCTGCAGCCTTTGTAAATCACAGCCCTGCTATAACACATGTAAATGCCTCTTGCAGGCTTGCTTAAAAAAAGACTACCTTATTGCAGCTGCCAAGTTTGCATAAAAATGAAATGTAATGATATGTATGGATTGTTATTAACCTAACAACAGTGTGTTTGACTGAGACCAGAGGCTGTTGCTTGCTGAAGAAAATTGGTTCAGTTTTATGCGGAGCTGACTCTGGGATGCATGTTGATTCTAGTTCAGAAATGTTTAGAAGCAGATCAAAGTTTCACTGGCAACATGAAAAGTCTCCATCACATTCTGTTGAGCCTTCTGGTTGAAGTTATGCCCAAAAAGAACTGGGAAATAACATGGGGAGTGGTTTACATAAAAATTGTGAAATTCAAAGAAGTCAAAGGGAAAAGTTCTGTTTGAATTCCAGCTTTGAAAAAATGGTTAAAACTTGAACTTGATTCACAGAAAAAGCTTATTTTCTATCTCAGTTCTTTCCCTTGACTGGCAGTGAACTCAGTTTGAAAAGAAATGCATATAAAACAAATTATTTAAAGAATAAACATTTGTTATTGTTCTATCACAGGACAACTAGCAGTTATTTCTGCCCCTAACAGTATTTGTACAATCAAAGTCATTTCTATTTGTACATCACTTTTTAAAATTCATTGGAATACCTAGTCATTTTGATTAGTAATGGGGGACTTAATTTTTTCTACAAGGTTAAATACAAGACACTTTCAACTTTCATCCCATTCGGCTAAGATTAATGTGTGTGTGTTAATCGTCATTAGTCAAAAAATTGCTTCAACAAAACAGCCTTTTACTGCAACTTTAACCAAACATTCAGAGTGATAATTTTAAAAAGTTTTAACTCACTGTACTGTAGATAAAATAATTTTACAAAGCTAACTGCTTGAGAACTTTTGTAAAAAACGGTCATTTTGGGGCCAAAAGTCTCCATGAGAATAACTATATGTCAACATATAAAGATTTAAAAATTGGACTCTTGTGATTTTTTTTTTTTCAGTGACATTATCCTGGATGGGCTGCACAGTGGAGTAGTTGGTAGCACTGTACAGAACATGTTCTCTCTGGGAACTCCAGTTTCCCCCCACAAGCCAAAAATATGTCTGTTAGGTTAACTGGTTTCTATGGCCCTTAGACATGAATGAGTCTATGCTAAATGGTTATCTGTCCAGGATGTACCTCACTAATTGTCCAATGGAGATAGGCACCTCAACTGAACACCTGAATGCTCTTGATAGCACTGAAAAATGCTGACATAAAACACTCCTTAAATTCTAATGTAATTGAATTAAGTACCAGTTAAAGTACACTTAGATATCTTGTACAGATGCTTTTTCTGGGCATCTGTTTACGCTGCTGTCTGTTTGTTCTACAGGTCTCAGGCGAGATGATTACTTAAGAAATCTAAGAAGATTATGCAAATTTCAAAAAGCGGGTTTTATTAGCTCAGTTCATGTTCTTGCATAAACAATTCACCAAACCCCCTCCTGATCTCTTGACAAATCTGATGCTTGAATAGCCAGATCTAAAGCAACCAATTTATGGACCGTTTATGCAGCCCACTACAACCTTGGCTTAACTTTAATTCGCCATCCCAACAAGCATCTCAGCTAAACAATCTCTATTTTTTTATTTTTTTTCAATCTCTGAATCTTTTGAAGTGTTTAAACAATCAGAAGTGTGTTTAGAGATTATGCTGGGTCTATAGAAAAAACTCACTCATTGCTTCCTGTGCAATGCTTTGGTGGAGTTCATGCAGACTAATTGTCTCCTGGCTGCGTGTTCACAATTACCACACAGATCAAGCTTCTCATTTAACTCCAGGCTACTGTGAGCAGAACATATACAACCCCAGTCCCACCACAGGAACGCTCCTCAGTCACTATAAATCCTTTGAAGATACTCCAGGGTCTAAATTAGGGACCGAGAAAATGCTCTCCCCCATTAAAAGCCTTTACATGGGTGGTACTGGCTTGTAGTTCAGGGGTGTGGAATTAACCAAATACAGAGGATATGAAGTCATCCATCTGTCAGGCTTCAAGTATTTCAGGCTCAGCGGTTTGGAACAATTGCCATCTCATGCCAACTATTGTCAGCAGTAGGGGATAGCACTTATAGAAGACAAGGAAAGGATTCCTGCAAAGAATATCATTTATTCTTTGCAGTTTTTTTCTTCTGTGGTACAAAGATCTTTTCACAGGTTTCTCAGTAAAACGTGGCATGAATTTGATAACTTTCTTCTCAATTTCTTAGGCACTTCAGAGGAATAAACAATTTTCTATATTAGAAAGGTTGGTGCACATTACAGCTTTCCATTTAACACAAAATGACACACATCATTGGATTTCACCAAGCACAAACTATATTCTAATTTCATCTCTGTTCAATGCAGAAGCATTCAGTTAAAGTTTGATCAGGCTGCAGGGCAGAGCAGTTGTTTGCACTGTTGCAGCACAACAACCAAATCCTGGTTTGAAATTCCAGTTGCTACCTTCCTTTGTGAAGTTTCCATGTTCTTTCCTCGCAGGCATATAATAATTACCAGTTTTTTTGAGAGCATGTTTCTAAGGCAGCATGTCTTAACCAATGAGAAATATGGAAATCCTAAATGATCTGTACATGTAATCTCACACAAGACAACTAGCTACATTCATAGAGTATCCAGAGGGAACTCATGTATGCAACATGCAAATCCCATGCATGAAAAAAAACACAACTGTGAATCGAACTTTAGGGCTTCCCTGCTGCAAGACAACAGCGCTATCAACAGCTCTATTGTGCAGTTTGAACTGTTCATTTGTTCTTTTGTGAAGCAGAAAACATAAGATGAGATAAGTGGGAAAGTTGCAGAACAAACAAGGACACATTAGCAGCATTAGCCATGTCCTTCTCATGTTTGGCTTTGATTACTTATTTTTCATATGAATGAGGGCACATCTTTAAAAGTCGTTCCATGTAGTCAAAGTAATGTTCCTTCTAAGGGGAAAGTTTCCCCCTTTTTATGAAGAAACTTTAGAAATAATTAAAAGTCACATCAGGAGATGCCAGGGGATTTACTTCAAGGCTCAGGAAAGCAGATCTTTTACTGGTGAGGCATCCCTCCATGAGGACAAGCCTGTGTTCATAATTCCATTTTTCATCAAAGCGTGTTTTAATCTCAACATTCTCAGTATGCAGCAGACCCATCTTTATAGAAAATCCTCTGTCCTTATCATTTATTTTATTCCCCTTTGGTCCCGCTCAGGCAATGTTTGGCTTGAAATAAAATAATTGATTTTTCCCAGCCGTTTGAAAGACAAGGTTGCTTTTTGCATAATTATTTTTATCAAATACACATAATTTTGTTATTTGCCAGTTGAAATATTATGCATTTTGAGTATGAGCCGCATGCTACATTTAAAAATAAAAGGGACAGGTAATTCCAGAGGAGATCACAAAACCTTTTGTTCAGGCTTGCATGACCTAAACAAAGCAGGGGACAGCCTTGCCAGGAAATTATGCAAGGAACATTCAGCTTGTGGTCACTCCTAATGCCATCTTCCTTTGAAGTCAAAGCCTCTGTGGCTTGTGAAGCCGCTTCCTCAGGCCAAAGCTGTGAGCCTGGCAATGTGTGTGTATCAGCCAGGAAATTACGTCAGCCTGACAATAAGGACATGCAGAAAACCTCAGAGGACACCTGTAAATGAAAACAGGTCAGTGCTTTCTTTTTTTCCTCCTCAGATTGGACTGACCAAGAAAACAGGCTGATATTTAAAAGGTGTTTTGTTAGCCAGTGCTAATATGTTCTTCGAGTCTTGAATAGAACAAACAAAACAGAGTGAATATTTAAATGTCAGATTATGTGAATGTTGTAAGCTATTAGGAATTACATTATTTACCCCATCCTCTCACAGCAAAGGTTGCACAGTGAATAAACGCACAAATCTGTCCAGCAAAGTCCAAAAGGACTCATCCATCCATGCTTATCAGGCTGAGGGAGGTAACGAGTCTAGGAGGAAACCCCAAACATCCCACTCTCCAGTGACGTTCCCAGTTAAAAATGGGGGATCCCAAGGCATTTCCAGGACTGAACGGATACCAAGTCCTTCCAGCAAGTCCTGGACCAGTCCCAGTTTCTCCTCTGAGTGAGATTTTCCCAGAGAGCAAAGCATCCTAATTAATAGCCTAAACCATCTCAGCTCACTCTGTGATGCTGTACCTGACCATCTGTGATGCTGTACCTGACCACCACAGGAGGCTGAGGCACTGTGTCTCTCAGGGCAGGACCTGGCCCCTCTACTGAAGAAGGTAATGCCAGATGCATGTATGTGATGGCTTGTTCTTCTGTCATAGTTTATATGTCTGCACCATAAGATGTGGACTGGAATTTGGACAGATTGTTAAATCAAGATTATTGCTTTGGGTGAGCTCTTTCATGGAGCCAGCAGTGTGGCATCACTCCAGTCAAGCCCCCTGTTCTCCCACTGCATCCTAGCAAGACATTATGACGATTGAAATCCTCAGTTTAAGTCAGAGACTAACCCTTAATAATTAAGCCATATTTTTCTGGTTAAGAACCATGGACTTGAAGGAACTGACTTTCATTACAAGAGGAAGAAATTTTCTTATTCAGCCATTGACCGTATAAATGATCAGATGGACAAATTAAACTAACTTTTCTATTTTTTCCATAGCAATGACCTATAAGGAAGGATTTGGGAGAGTCCAAGAGGAAACGTGGACAACGTTTTGTCGGACCACTACTTTAGATCGATTTTTCCAGGTTTCTGCTTCCCTGTTGCAGCTGCTTTAAATTAACTAATCATTGTGCCTGTCTTTTGTCATTATCATCCCAGGTTATTTAGGCTTCTTGGTTTTCTATTGATATTTATCATTTACTGTTCATCTCTATACTACTTCAGTAATTTCAAGTATCAATTACTTGTGTCCAGTTTATTTAAAAGTAGTAAATGAGGTACATGTTCACCAACAACCTACCTTTGTGTTGTTTATTTATAAACTGAGCACCTACTCAGTTTATTTCAACTGCTCTTCTATCATCTGCTCTTCTAGATGATAGAAGAGCAGGTCCCTCTTCTATCATCCACCTGTTATCTACCGTTCATGCTTTTTCACTTTCCTTTTCTTTAGATTCCCATATGATTTTTGTTGATGCTGTTTCAGTTGTCATCTTGGTGAATTTATTATTTTTTTTTATTTCCGTATGTGATGCTTCTCGAGTGGTAGACCTGTCAGCCAGTGTTTCGAAGGTTTGGGGAGTTTAAGGTGCCATCTTTTAATATCAGCTATCAAACACATTTTATATTCACACATCCTTCTGTCAGACATAGATGAAAAGAAAAAGACAAAACTAAGGTGACATCAGTTCCCATTTTTGAGCATCTCATGGTGTTCCTGAATGTCTGGTACTTTTGGGGACCATAAACTATGGGAAGTGGTTGATATGAAATGCCTGTTTCCCAAAAGCAGCAGCAGATCCCATCAGCTAGATGGGGTGAGTTTGACTACTAACATTAAAAAAAAAAAAATTTGAAGAACATAGTAGTAGAATTAATCTTTACACCGACAGTAGAAAATTTGACTGGTGTACAGATGTAAAAATACAACTGAGACCAAATTGATGCTTTGCTCTTCTTTTTGTACAAGCTAGCTTTTACATGACATTGGAAAATGGCATTATAAAACTCACATGAGAAATCGCCTTAATGTTACAAAACGGTTGTAATCAGTTTGTGATTCTTGTTTGAGCAAAGTAGATTATTTTGCTAGTAAATGTATTCAGTAGTCTTTATTCTGAGAATTACAAGGGTGTAACTTTAATTTGATGATTAGTCAACAAAAAGATTTCCAGTGGTTTTTGAAACATCGCATGAACGCACAGGTTTTTCAGTATTAGCGCTTGTTGGATGGATTAAGGTCAATGCACAAGTGTTGCGACACTCAGGCAGATTGCGGTTGCAACAAATTGTGGTATACTACATTGACGAGCCGGGACTTAATTATAGAGTCCGTGCGACCACAACCGTTAACTTACTTTCCGTTGCAGCTTAAATTGACGCGGTTCATTGTGGGTGCACGCGCGGTGTTCCTGCTTCGGTTGATATATCCATCCTAACCTGTTTTCAGCTTCAAACATTTTCCCGGTTTTGTTTTCAAGTAGGGTTGTTTCCGGATTGTGGCGC
>CAEGAE010075196.1:0-40241 GCA_903067095.1 Girardinus metallicus
ATGTCTTCTCCCTCTCTCAATCCCTAATTTCCTGTCAAGCTACTTTCAAATAAAGGCCACTAGAGCCTCAAAAAATCTTTAAAAAAAAAAAAAGTATTTCTTGTCTAGACTTTAGTGCATATATTGAAATAAGACAAAACTAACTTACAAGTAACTTTTCAGCACGAACTTGTTTCGAGCAAATAATTCCTTCATATTGATGAAAATATGAAATTTTTCCAATTTAACAAGTAAAATAATTTTTTCATCAATATTAAATAAGAATAGATTCAAAACGAGCTCCTATTTGATGCTGAACTCTAATTCGATGCTGCTGTAGTTTGCGCCACATTTTGACAGGAAAAGGTCAGACGGGGCCGTTTTGCTGACGACTACGTTAGTGCTATTTGTCACTAAATCCTTCGCGCTGCTTCTTAACGGTATATTGGAGGAATCTCTTTTTGCAAAAGCAGATTTCAGTCAAGCTCAAAGGGTTTTAAAAGAGGATTTGGGACAGGGATCACTGCTGCTTAGCCTGAAACAATGCATCTTTTCATTTTCTATCCAGTCTTTTGTGGTGTCGAATATGTGCTTTTTGTAATTTGTCTGTAAAAAAAAGAAAAAAGAAAAGACCTTCACATCATGTCTGACAAGTACATTTTCCTTTAAAACACCTTTTCAGTCCTGGGATTTTATTGTATGGTCTGATAAATTGCATGTAGGTGAAAACTACAAAGGGAACCGCTCAGCATCTTACGGGGGGGAAAAAAAAACACAGACAAAAAACAGAACGATCTGACAAGAAGAAGAAGAAACTGACTGGCTTTTAACATCGCGGGAGGTGGTTGAGGGGCGAGCGAAACAGATGGGACTAATCGGCGCAAGACAGTCTAGCTGGGGAAGGACCTGAACCAAGAAGCTGAGGCAAAAATGACACATAAATGAACAAAGACGGTGTAAGAGGCCTCAAATGATTGAACTGAGCCAAAAACTAAAGACTTTCATTAAAACCCTTCCAGACCGAACGTATCGGCGATGACACAGCCGAATTTGCAGTACCGTAATCTATTACGGTACTGGACGGTAAATTGAGAGCTGCCCATCAACACGCAGAGTTTACAGGCCTCACAGTCCAGTCCGACGTTAACGTCTGTTGATTAATGCACTGCTCCATGGTTCAATGCTTATTGTGGGATCGAGCTGTGATGCGGCTTCGCTTCTATTCCCACAAAATGTTTTATGTGTTCCAACCTTTACAAACTGATGAGAATCTATACCAATTTGTTTCTATGTAACCTTTAAAGGTGAACTATTATGCTTCCTTAGCATAGGTCTATAGGCTGCAAAACAACATTTTTTGCACAAAATCATTTGTAAATAGTGAGATCGCAGTTTGGTCAGTTCTGCCTATTTGAGCTCCTTTCAGATTGAGCTTTAAGTCCAAATGAGCTCCTACCACGGACTGCCACTCAACGTCTACGATCACACGTGAAAACGGCTGCAAACCGACGTGCAGTTATACAACTGTACCTCTTTGAAAAGCAGAAGTGGAGCCACCTGCACAACCAGCAAAAATGCAGCAGGTGGTTTCTGGATGGCAAGTCAACTACAAGAGACTTGTCTTTTCCAGCAGCCATTGTACAGCACATACTGTGGTAAAACCAGCTGATCAAATGTGCTGGAACTCCGCTTTGGTTGCTAGGTAACGGGGGGAGCTGAACTTGGGTTGTGGTTGCTAGGTAACATCGGAGTGCCTGTCGACTGTAACTCAACATTTGGGAGGTTGTTGAAATGGTTCCTTTTCTATAGACACACAAAAAATATGAACTTATTGCCAAAAATGCCTGGATGTTTGTTTTATCTTTTTTTTTCTTTTTTTTTTTTAATAATCGTGTTCCTGTTCTTGTTTCTTTGTTTAGATCTTGTTGTTTAGTTTGACCTGTTCCTTCTAATGGTACCAACTAGTGTGTTTCCAATTCTGGAGAAAACCAAAGAGATTTTGGCTACGGGGAGGATAAGATGTCAGAAAACAAAATACACCAACAAGAAAAAAAAAAAGTCAGAATGTCTGCCGACACCGTTTCCTCGTCACCTTCCTGGATACTTTGACTACACTACTGCGCAATCGCCATCAGGAGATACATCAAAACATGCTTTTACTCAAATAAAAAAATAGAAAGTAAAATAAATTTTACTGTAGATGTTGGACAGACTCACAGCCTGTAGAAGGTGATCTAATAGACATATTTTCTTCCAGCAACATGAACAGACCAAGAGTTACAGTATTCTAGTATACTACAGCAACGTAATCTTCTTCACTCTTACTGCTTTGGTAACATCCATCTGTCTGTAATCTATTATCTGGCTGGAAAAGATACTAAATTATGTGAATGCATTTATGTCTTAGTGAATATTCTGCTGTGTCCTCTTCCAAACTTCTCATCCATTTTTTATTTTTATTTTTGCTCAAATGTTTGATTTCTCCTCCTGGTTGAGAACAGAGACAGTTTGAGCTTCCTGCTACATCACCCCTGTTTCATTACCTGGGTTTAGGGTCCTAGTCCAAGTATAAACATGTTGAACAAACAGTAAACAAAAACCTGAAATTCAGTTTTTTTTTTGTTTGTTTAAAAAAACAAACAAACAAAAAACCATATCAGAATATTACTTGAATCGAATGAAACTGAACACTGAAAAGTAAGTTCAGGCAGTAATCAACAAATGCATCAATAGCTGCTCTTGGCTCGTTTTTTGCATTAATTACTGCATCTGCGTGGCACTGCATGACCTTAAGGGACCTTGATTCTGTTTCTATACAAAATGCATAAGGTGCTTTAATTAGGACGCTGAAACACAGAAAAAAACCCGTCTAGTTCTTGTTTTCCTCAGCCCAGTTTGGATGCTTCATGGTGTCATCACAAAAAGGGCAGCACCGGTTCCGGGATACGTCTGTGTTTCTCTTCCAGCTGCTGTGATTTTCCCCTCAAACACTTTTTTTCTTTAGAATCCTCTCACAGCTGCAGTTGTCCCTGCTGCTTGGTCTGCCACACTTTGTCCTTCTACTCATCTTTCCGTTGATATAATTGGGTGCAGCTCTCACAACTTGTTCTGCAACGACCTTTGGTGAAGTCCATCCCTGCCTCAGGCATTAAACTCTTTATATTGAACATTATTATTATTATTATTATTATTATTATTATTATTATTATTATTTTGTCTTATGTAAAATTCTAATTTTCTAATAAGTAGACATGAAATATTTCAACAGTAGAATCCATGTAATGTAAATGTTCAGTTTTGGAACTGAATTTCAGAACTATAATTAACTTTTTTTTCCCAAAAAAAAAATTTATTTCGATGCGCCCGTTTCTGGAAAACAAAAAACAAAAAAGCTTGTCTTACCTCCAATGTCCGGCCTCAGCTTCTTGTCATACTCTTTGAGTAAATTATTGAGGATTTCAGTGGTGTCTGTTTCCTGGGACTTGGGAGCCAGCATTTGGTTCACAGTGACATCCTCGTAGTCCTCCTCATACTGCACTGCTACAGAACTGGAGAGACGGGAGGAAAGAAGCTCATGTTTAACAGGACGAGCAATGCGCAGAGAGCGTGCAGAGGAACTTAGACATAAAGTTTAGAAGAAAATCCCTGCAGCGAGGATATGGAGATCCGTTTCTCTTCTCTTTTTGGAAGAAGAAGAAGAAGAAAAAGAAAAAGTAGAAGCTAGGTGCGCCGCTTACCAGGTGAAAAGGACCGACAGAAGTCCGACGCCAGCCAGGGAAGCGCGCGTCATGTTTCTCGGAGGGAGAACAACAAGTAGACAGAGACGTGTCAGCGGACGGTGCCTGTGCGCAGTCCGCCGTCACCGCAGCACAGAGCGGAAACAGGAGCAGGAGGAGGGGGGCTTCATAGGGTCCAATCCAAGTCGATATGTCTGTCGGTGTGAAAGATAATAATAATAATAAAAACCTATTCATATCCTTCCTTGGTGGCCGGTTTTCCCCCCGCCCCCCCAACGCCAGACACAAACTCAGCAGTTTGTCACCGCTGAGGACTGCAGCGCTCCTCCATCCACAGCGGACGGCGCTGCGCCCTTTACGCAGGTGCGCACGGTGGCTGCGTTCTCTGAGAGGCGAGAATTCATCAGCTGAGAAAAAAATATAAAAAAAAAAACCCCAGAGAACTCCTCTGTGGCGAAGTCTGCGTCACACAGGAGTCGTTACACCTGCACGGAAATACTTTTTTGTTGAGCTTTGTGCCTTCGTTCTTCCCTCCCGATTAATTACACAGTAGAATGTCCCCGATGTGTTTCGACACAGCCTATAAATACACTTGCAGAAGAAAACAAAAGTCGTTACTGATTCTCTTCGAATGCAAAGCCTGAAAAATAACAGGCCTAAATACAACATGGGAACATGCAGAGCGGCGTTCAAAATCCACAGCATGATGCCGGCACTACCGTGCTTCATCGTTCGAGTTAGAGTTCAGTTTGTTTGTCATATGCGCAGTAGAAACACTTTCTTTTATACAATAAAAAGCTTACTTTTGTCTGTTGGAATGTCATTTAACAGGTTTTTTAGTACGAAATGTAAAATAACCGTACAAATTCGAGTTTAAGTATAAATATTATACAATAAATACCGCGATTAATATAAAATATCGGTAATGGAATAAGGTGTATAAGTGGATTATTGGTAGCGAATGTAAACATGCGCGTGCCACACTGTTAAAGGAAAAATGTACATTTGATAATGATGAACAGTAAAATGATGACTGGAAATATTCCTAAAATATAAAACAATTTAGAATTAATATAGGTTGTTTTCATGTTCATTTTAGAGAAAATCTTTTTTTTTTTGTCCTTTAAGTTAAAAAAAAATCTTTTATTGACTCCAGCAGAATTGTTTTTACCCATAAGATCAAAAATCACACTGCAATCTAACCATATAAGAAAAAAAAAAACTAATAATTTTTAATTCTGGCAACCACAGCTGCCGCCGTTTTACCATAGAATTACCACAGTGACGATGAAGAACCTGTTTATTAATATTTAAATCACTGAAACCCTGGATTGAGTGGGAAAAAAAAAAACCCAAAATTGACACAAGTTGCGAATCAGTCACCTCTTTGAGTATTCCTCGGTTCGGAGGTGTGTCTGTGTGAGATGCTACACATGTGCAGCATCAGCAGCATGAGAGGACAGAGGGCGCTTTAGCTTTAGCATCTCAGCTGCAAAGCCAACGTGCTTTAGCTGAGCCTGAGCTGTTCTGGTCGCAGCCTGTGGAGCTTTGATGCTGCGCCTGACTTCTGTCATCCTCTAGTGGCTGAAATGAGAACTGCACACAAAAACAAAAACATCAACCCTCACTGTTGTGCTGCTAATATGTAACTTTTTTCTTGAGTTCCTGAGGTCTGCACATGCGCTGTTGTTGGGTTTTTTTTTTTTTTTTGTTCCTATGGAGACGCCATTGTAGGGCCTCAGCGTCGCGCTGAAAGAGAACTTTGAAAAGCGGTCGAGCTGGGAATGAAACCAGCAATCATTTCCACTTCTCCACTTAGCCACATGATCACCTACTCACAGCCATACATTAGCATATTGCAAAAGATAAAGCGCAACCCGACGGGCCCAGAAGGAATCAACAAATGGATTTAATGTGCCGCACTCAGAATAAATATGAGCTTAATCTTATAGTTTGTTTGTTTTTTAAGTTTTATGTAAGATGAAATCACCCATGAGCCTAATTTGTGCTGCTACCTGCCCTGCCTGCATATTTAGCATGTGCACCTAGACACTCTGCATGCTAATCCCTCCATCTGCTGAATAGAAAAGCTTGAGTGTGTAGGATGCATTCGCTCTCTTAAAGAAATAATATGCTAAATAGTATATGCCCCCCCCTCCCCCCTTAAAGAGTAGAGTTGATCATCATCACTGCATAACTCCAACCGTTTGGGCAAAATTCAAATGCCAAAGTAGTGTTAATGGTTTTCAAACTGAATCTGAAAAGTGTAAATTGCGTTTGTCTTTTGCCTTCTTTGATGCTGTTGAATAAAACATCAGGTATGAACTGTGTGCTCCTCAAATTCATGCAAAAATTGCCAAGAAGAGAGAAATTGTTTTTGAATAAAAAGTGATGGTCTGGTTCGAATTTCACAGCAAGCCAAACATTGGACACGTAAAGTTGTGGCAGAAGAAAGCGCTCTTTTCAGAAGAGAAAAAAAAGGAAATTTTTGGCATATTAAAAAAAAACAAACAAACAAACAAACAAAAAAAGGTGTGACATGTGGGACAATACCAACACTGAACTTGTCCCTGAACATGCCATCCTCACAGTGGAACATGGTGGTGTCAGTATCATGCTCTGGGGATGTCGTTTCTTTAACCACGTGTGGACCTCCTTCCACTAAACTTCACCCTGAATAGATCTCCATGATGAAACCTGCTGGTGGCAACATTATGATGTGAAAATGCCTTTTTATCAGCACGAGCTTTGAATTGTGTTAAAATGTCCTTTTTTAAATAAAAAAAAATTCCAGGTATCATTAACATATTTTCTTTTGTCCATTTTTATGTTTGTCTACATTTAACTTTGGTGGATTTTTAAAAATCTTTTCAGGTTTTGCTGTAGCTATGTAAAGAAAGCCTATTTTTACACAGCTTCTTTTTTTCAATCATTTTTCCACAATATTAGCATCATTCTCTTAAAAACATACCAAATTAATTCAGTCCTCCTTTTCTAACCTTGTTTACCAACTTACCAAACTTGACCTGTGCCTTTAAAGGGGCAGTATTATGTAAAATCTACTGTTTTGAGCTCACAGAGCACCCTTCCCTTGCAACTCCCCCACTCAGCTCCTTCAGACTAGCCAGCAGCAATTAGCAAACATATAGTGGAACTGTGGATCCGCGGAGCTCATTATAGGAGCTACGTCTCAGTGCATTGCTGGTAAAAATGTTGTTAAGGATTAATGGAGAAGCCATGTTGTGATGGAGGTGGAGTTTCAGAAACAGCAGGAGCTTTTAAAGAGACAGAGGCCCAAATTCAAGGCGTTAAATTACAAAGTCAAATTTCTTTGTTTCATATGCATTTTTTTTAACCACTGAAGGTAACATAGTTTCTTGATTGTGCTATAAAATAACACTATGTGGTTGGAAAACAAACAATACTGCCCCTTTAAATACTCCATCACTTCTAAAACCTGCAACATCACCTACACTTTTTGGTACATTTCCCATTCAACATTGAACCTTTCGCAATAACTTTCAGAACTTCCTGTCCTTGATGCCGTTTTGGAGTTGGATCTGATTTGATATTCACTCCCCTCTCTGTGTTTTTCCCTCCGACGTTCCAATCTGTGACTGATGTCTTTTGGTGCCATCAGCTACGGCTTAATTTAACGTCGACTGCGGCCCCACCAAACGGAAAAAAGCAACTTAAATGGAGCTAAATCCTTGACAAGCAGATGTGAGCCAGATGTCACTGCATCAGAGAGACCCCACCCCTCCACCCCCACAAGATGGGTTTAGCAGTCCAACAACTGCAGAGGAGGCGTTGGTGTAATCAAAGGTCGAGTAGAAAGGGCACAAAGTTGTTTCTATCAACTAGAATTACGTTTTGGTTTTGTCACGTCGAGTTCCGGAAATCACAAATTTGTGGGCTCATATGCAGTTAAGCAGCATATTGTTTTGCTTATGTTATAGAATAAAAACATCATCTGTTTTCCTCATTACCAAAGAGTTCTTCAGATAGCGTGAAAATTCTTGAATCAACTTTGCTTTACAATCGTCTCAAAGTTGCAGTTACACCAATTTCTTGTGCGTCTTTCCAATCACACTTTTTCCTTCCACTCAACTTTCTATGAAAACACTTGAGCCAGCAAAGAGCTTTTATAGCCTCAACAATTGTCTTCTGGACATCAGTCAGTCAGTAGACATATGGTTGTATAGGCCATGATAACTCAATAATATAACATTAAAAAAATAACGTTATGTATTTTTTTTAATGTTATATTAAAAACAATTTTTCTGCAACAGTACTTTGGGTGTTTTTTTGTTATATGTAAGTCATAAACATCAAAATTACACAAAAAAGTCTTAAAATATTTTACTTTATGTGTAATGAATCTGTAAAATATGCATACAGGTTTAAACAGGAAGAGTGCAGTTTGATTTCATAACGTACCGGGAGAAAAAGAACAGATTTTTTTATTAAGTGCAGACAATCTGGATTCACCTGTTTACACGCCACTTTTCTTTCAGTGTGGCGTAAACCAGAATGAATGAAACATCAGTTAGCAGCCCTTCATTAAAGCTTAAATGTCAGCAGCAACATTATTGCTTTATTATGACTGAGCACTAAGAGCCAGAAGACGGTGCGAGTGAAGCTTTATTGGAATCAAGTACAGAACAAAGTGCACATTTTTGACATTAGCACAGGCCTTGACATTTGTCACATGAAAAATGGGATAAAAAAATTAAAAAATTAAAGCAATGCATTTATTAAAAAACACGATTGCCGGGTTGATGAAAACGTAATTAAATACAGGTAAAATGTTGACATTTTTAGCATGAACACAAAAAAATTTTCATTCACTTGAGCGTTATTTATTGCTTCAGGTATTTGCTGTTAAAGCACAGACAGTTTCTGTTTACTTCAATGTCATAATACAATATTTCTAAAAAAAAAAAAAAAAAAACTGTGCTAAAGCAGGCATTAGGTCACATGATAAAGTTCGGACATTAAAGCAAATTCAGCTAAAAATAACATTTGTATTTTCTGAGATATGGGTGAAAAAACCCATTACATTCCATTATTCTGTTAAAGTGATTTCCTTTTTCAGAAAAAAAAATATGGGTACAATAAATATAGCTTTTCTTTTTTTAAATAAAAACATCATGGCCACTCATATGTCTAATGCAGATATGGAATGGACAGGCTCAGTTTAAAATGAAATAAAGAAAGCATGGCTGTATTTAAATGTCTAAAAACACACAAATATGAAAACAAAACTCCAAAATTAACAATTTAGGTTTTTCAATGTGCTAAAAATCTTAAATTTACTATATTGCCAGAAGTACTGAGACATGCCATCAACATGCCAATCACCTCCGAAACGGTTAAAATGCAACCAATTAGCATCTAATATGAGCTAGCTTGCTATCAAGCTAACAGTTTGTGTTTGTGGGTCACTTGAACTAAAAGATTTTTAAGTAACTTAAAAGTAAAAACGTGACACATGAATGGAATAAAATTAAGCAACAGCAGGCTAGTTGTTTTTCCCCATTCTCTTGTCTTTAAGCTAAATAGGACTAAGATAAGCTAAACAAAGCTAAAGACATCAGGTAGTAGCTGTTTTTTTTATTAATATTATTAAATATTTCTATTTGAACCATGGTAACGTGGTGTGGTCATGATGCTTTTTTCTTAAATCTCCCAGCACATGTCCGTCTTATTTTCATGCCAGAACAGGATTTTTTTTTCTTTTTCTCAAGGCTAATCATCAAGTATGCTAGCTTTTATAAAAGACCAAAGAAACAAACTCATATCTATGAAAAAAACTTAATGTTTTTCTAAGCACAAAACCTTTTTAACTTGCCAGGGTTTGAACTACTTGGCTCATTTTCTTTTTAAGCACTAAAACTAGCAACTAACAATGCTGTTGTGTAAGCGTTACATCGATATAAGTGCAAACTTTACTGGCCTAGTGGTGCTATTCTATAAGCAGGGCAAATATACAACTGTCTTAAGCTACTCCCGTACTTATTTATATACACCGTTTGACCTCATAGTTTAGAAACACACCACTTTCGCTATAAACGTTTCCCGCTTTCATCTCCACTTAAACGAAACCTCAGACTGACTAAACTCAATTGAGAACAAGCCACCGTAAATCAAAAAGCAGAAAAAAAAAAAAGAAAGAAAATGTGAACAAGTAAGATTCCACTAAATTAACTTTCTGAACCAGGTTTCAGAGTAAGGTTGTTGCAGGAGTGCAGAGTTCAGTGCATTCATAAGGAGTTATCACACTCTGAAGGCAACACATTCAGCATGGCTATTCGGCTGCTTTTAACAAGAAAGCAAAGTTACATTTGCCTTGGTCCTGTTTCACATTCGTGGACCTCAAGGTTAATATTTACTGTACAAAGACTTTACAAAGATAAAAAGCGGTTTTGAATGATACAGTACAAATGTTTTACTTTGCATAGCATTTGGCCTCGCTTTTCCATTTCCAACTAAAAGCTAAACGACAGAATACAAATGCCAAATGCTCAAAATTAAAAAAAATTTTTTTTAAGTATAACCAAGTTCTGAGTGAGCAATCATAAGTTAATCTTTTAGGTCGGTAATCATACATGTACTAACTCAAGGCAAACATGGCAGCACTTACCCGAAGCAACACACATGCAATAACTTGTAAATATTTTAAAAGAACAACAATTATGGTACAAGGACAAAGTGCTTGGCATTATCGTTTGTTGATTAAGTTCTCGTCACCACCTGCCCTCAGTCTAGAACTCACTCGGCTCCTTTAATCACCGGCTCCCTGTTGAGGTATGTGGCCCAGTACACCAGGTTGAAGGTCCCAAAAAGCACAGGGAACACAATCCTGGACATCTTGTCAATCTTGCTGACGCTGTTGTAAGTCTTTTTGGGGTCCGGGGCCTTGCTTTCAGACGGTTTGAGCTGAATAGTTGTGCTGTTTGAAATGGTGGAGATGGACGCGTCCTTGGTGAGGTTGGCTGTGTAGTTCACACCGGCGGAGCAAGTGTTGTTGGGCTTCATGGACAATGCCAATGGGTCTTTTTTCTGCGGAGAAAGAAACAAGCTGTGGTTCTAATAAAACTGTGGTGGTAAGTATTGGCAATACAAGTTAAAGCTAAGGGTTTGGACTAAGGGTCTACTGAACGAGTCTACCTGATAGTCCGGTAGACTAGGTTGAATTGGGGACCAAAATTGCAAATTTTACATTTTCAGCTGGTGTGGCTCTCTTAACTGTTAAACAAACTAAACTCTTCGCAAAAACTGTTCCCCTCCTCACCTGTGGTGGCTCTGCATCAAGAACTACTGAAGGAAACGACACAAAGACATGAATGCAACTTTCTTCCTCACAAAATATAAACAAAATTTGGTAGCATCATCTTTAGCGGAAGTAGGATTGCTATTTCGTCTTTAGTAAAAGGCAACGAGTCATTTTGCCTGCTAGCGCTGGACACAAGTATTTATGTTGGTTGTATTTACCCAGAATGGCCAGTGTTATTGTTCACTTCCTGCTTTTGGAGGAAGTGAACAAGTCTCCGGTCCACTTGCATCCAGATGTGCATTCGAACCGCGGCAGAGTTCACTTCAACCGAAGAGAAACCGATGATTTTAGGTGGACCAGAGTTGGGTTTTTTTGGTCCGCATCCGAGTTTGATTGCACATTCACACCTCCCCAAGTGAACCGGACTTTCAAGAGTTTGATTAGAGCGGACTAAATGGTGCCGGTATGAACCTTAAAAAATTAACGTTTTCAAGCATTTTCCACAAATGTGTCTCCTGATGAATTGATGCTGCTCATTTTCTAATAGCTCAGCAGGTTTTGAACAAACGTTTCAAATGTCCCTATCTTTGTATTTCGATACTACCCCCAGAGTGCGTACCTTGGGCTGCTGGGCCTCCATCGCTTTTTTCCCGTCCCAGGCCCAGCTCCTTTTGGTAAAATAATTCACTGTGGCAAATTCAATGAGGGCTGAGAAGACGAAGGCATAGCACACCGCAATGAACCAGTCCATGGCTGTGGCATAGGCCACTTTGGGCAGGGAGTTTCGAGCGCTGATGCTGAGAGTGGTCATGGTGAGGACCGTGGTCACACCTGGCAGTGAGAGAAAAAACTGGGTCAGTCTTAGATATCAGAGTTGCAGTTCTGTTTCTATTACAGCAGATTAAGGCATGGAAAACAGCCGGCTGCGTAGGAGAGTATTATAAACAGATCACGCAGTAGTAGCAAGGAATAAAAAAACCCTACTGAGAAATATTCAGCCTCTAACTGTGGGAATCCTCCTACAGGTTCTGATGCTGCCGTTTCAGCTAAAATATTTCAACCATTGCATAGCTCGATGCGTCTTCCAGACTCACCAAAGACGGTTCTTGCTGGCACCGACTCTCGGTTGAGCCAGAAAGAAACCTGGGACAGGATCACAGTCATGAAGCACGGCATGTAGGTCTGGATGACGAAGTAGCCTATCTTCCTCTTCAGGTAAAAGTGAGCCATCATCACCGTGTACTCGCCTAGAGACAACAAAACAGATGGATTGTTATTTCTCCATGTGCTTTTGCTGTTTATTTAAATCAGTACATCCTACTATAAGTCAGGTAGAAGAGCTGATGGGAAGTATATGTGAGCTTTCTCAGTTTAGACAGGAAGCTTGTATTTCGGAGCTTTAGAAAAATATCATGGAGATATTTGTTAACACATTAATTTTATAGTGAGAAACTTGCAAATGCCAGAAAAGTTATATTTAAACTGTTTGGACATGCTGTAATGTCAGGTAGAGCTACATACATAAAAAAATAAATAAATATGAGTTCCAGTTTGACTGGCTTTTCAAACTTTTAAGACTTTTTCTTTCTTTTCTTTGTTTTTTAAGTACTCACTATAGGTTTGAAACAATTAATCAAATTAATTGTGATGTTTCGATAATGGGAATAATAGTCAACTAACCCTAACCCAATAAAAAACGATATGAAGTCATTAATCAGTTAATCCAAAAAATAGCCAACTGATCAGCTATAAATTGTACTGACTTGTTAAAGTCAAGCAGAAAAGGCTGAGCTTTTCACATGTTGGTATTAGACAATTTTTTTCAGGTGTAGATTCTTCCTTTGCTACGCATGATCAAGCATACACTCAGAGGTCCCGCTAGACTTTTTTGTTCTCCGTCATTTTGACCGACAGCGTTTTAAAAAATCGGTCATGTACTATTTTTACCCGTCAAATTATAATCACAATAACATAGGCCATTTAGCCGCATTTTTATTCGGTTTAGTTAATATTCACCTAGTTGAACCGTGAATCCAGATCCCATCACACCTAAAGAAGATGAATGCGTCTAACTTTTTTCCGTAGTGACAAAAATCACTGACTGTGGCCCCAGTGACTTATAATAAATGAAATTAAACGACTCCACTTAAATTACACCACACCTGGTGTAACACCTGGTGTAATTTAATGTGGGGCCTCAGCCAAGGTGGGGCCCACATGGGAAAAAGAGGGCAGACCATATGGGATTCAAATGGGTTTGTCCGCGGTTTCCATGAGTTTGCCCATGTAGACGGTGACCCTATGGTCCCATATGGTCTGCCCTCTTTTTCCCATGTGGGGCGAATCTACAGAGAAATCTGCGCTAGTTCATCGGTCAGTTGGATCTGTGTGATCCAAACCGATCAATTGAACTTTTTTTGTTTGTTTTTGTTTTTGTTTTTTTACCCCGTGCTTGGTCCGGGCGTGCGCTTTTACGAGGATTCTTTTGCGTGGTTTTGCTTCCCCGAAACGGACAAATGTTACGTCTGCCGCTCTCCTCCTGCGCGCCGCTCTCCTTCTGGGCGCGGGAGCGTCACGTCTTCCAGCTCCATTTGTTAAAACCGCAGGGTGAGTCAAGTTTAATTCTTCGCAGCGGCGGAGCCCCGTCCGCATTGGTTGCGCAGGGGACTGCGCATGTTACGGTGTAATTAACTTCTGCACCGTTATTTATTTCCTCAAGATAAACTGTCGGCTGCTCTGTTCAGACTGTATATGGATTAACACAACATTGCATTCTCTTTAGTTTTCTCTGTTCTGTATGCAAAGGAGAGTGAAACTAACCATTTCAACCAAAGGTTTGAAATGCGCTTCTGGACCGGACGCTGTCAGCTCCCGGTCAGAAAGACGCATTTAGTGCAGTGTCCATGAGATGATATTCAGAAAGGATTTTTTTTTTTTATTAATTGATAGTTGCGAACTCTTTCCTTAAAGTCTATAATGTCTAACCATGTGCACCAGTCAAGGGTGTGAGTTATAACCTGTCAAATGACCGACAGGCTTTAAATTTTCCCGTCGTTTAAAAAAAATGCCGGTCAAATATTCCTTTAACGCGACCTCTGCATACACTATAGGAATGCTATATTATTGTATTGAAGACGATAAAATGTTCACTTTCATGTTTTAAAATAAATTGAGTTATTTGTTTATCCACGTTTTAAAAATGTTCAATGAAAAATCTGTAGAAAGTGACCATTTTAATCTGATTAATTGATTGTCAGAATAATCGATAGAATAGTTGATTTCTAAGATAACAGTTAATTCTGGCCCTAATTCACTGAAAGATCATCACACATCTCCCGGGCGACATTTAAGTCCAAGAAATAATAATTTACAGATTCTCAAAGAATGAGAATCTGTTTCAGTCATAAGAGAAAGATTAATCTTTGTCTTTATTCGAAGGCAAAGCGCTCGAAGACCCGTCTCACTGAACGCAGTCATGAGAAGAGCACTGAACGACACACATCACATCGTTATATAGTCACAGCAAAGACCCTCCCAAAGTCTGATCTTATCTCTATTGCCAGATGGACCACAAGACAATAACCATATCCATAACACCACCTCAGGAACTATCCCTCACCTCTTGGAGGGGATGATTTCATGGCAGAGAAGAGAGCCGATAAGGATTTCAGGAGAAACTTCTAATTCTTCTTTGTCAGTCGTGGGTGCCTGGTCAAACAAGGGTACAAACTACATTCCACCCATGTCAGTCCTTTAACACAATTACCAGGTTAAGCATGTGTAACTCACATAAAATGGGAATGTCTCTTTAAGAAACAGAGACGAGGGAAGCAAGGTAGTATACCAAGCCAATAGGAAGTTTAGTTTCCAGTGCGTATCAACCAATCAGAATGCAGACTGCCGCTGTAGGTCCCGCCCTTCTTCCCCGTGTGTGCGGGAGAGATCCGCCATGAGGAGGAGACTGTTAAGTTGTGCAGCGTGAGAGTCTGTGTGTTAAGACGGTTATAGTCCTGGATACGAACTTGAAACAAACCCTTTTGCAGATGTAATTGCTATTTATCATCCGACTTCTAAGCTGGAAGTTGCTAAAGTGAGTAAACTTCAGTTTTTCTGCCGAGCACTGTTAGAGCTACCTCGTTAGCTCTTATTAGCTATTGGTTTTCTGGAAGTTCATCTCGTTTTCTGTTCAGCAGAAGGTAAAGCCTAAAATATAGTATATTCTTACTTTATTCATGATGAAAGTTCATATTATTGAGGGTAAAGCATGAAAAATATGTCTTGCTACATTATCTAGTGCCCCACCTGTCCGGACTGAGAGCCACTATATTGTTGTCCCAACCGTGTGGCATTGAGATGGGCGAGCATATAATGTGCCTTTCATTTCGGTTTTTGCTCTGTTTATCACAGTTTTGTTGAATAATAGCCTTCATTTGAAATATTAATCATTAAAATGTAAACATTTAACACTTTGGGGCAAATTTTAATGTTTAACACTGTGTTTGGAAAAAGTGTTTTTGCAATTTACAAAAAAGTAAATCGATAATGCTGTGAAATACTGCATTGACGCAATATATAATTGTTTTATTGCAAACTTGAGCAATATGATAAGAAATTAATGTCAAATACGATGTCTACAGAAACATGATTTAAGGATTAAAGCTAGAACAGCTGAATAAAAATCCTATATTTCTGCTGGTCCTGTCTTTTGGCAGGTCAGGTTTTTTTTTCTATGCTGGATTGTTCCTGAGGTGGATTCCTCCTGTGACTTTGACTGAGCCTTCCCACCTGGACTTAGAACTGGATTCCTTCTTTTCCATTTGGAGTCGTGCTGCACCCTGCGGTGTGGTAGGCCTGTATCACTCACATCTTCACACAGAGCTGGTTATGTGTTAGACCACTGACTGACATTTTTACTTATTGTTTCACCCTGGAATCTTGGACATTACCCTTTGGACAAGTTATTATTTGGGACATTATAACAAACCGCTATGTAGGAAATTCTCCTCGTGTGCACGGTGTGGAGTTGAACCTGAATTGGAACTGAAATGGATTAATCTGTTGTCTATTACGATTCAGATTACCAGGGTGCACCCAAAAGATTTAAAACTGAGAATTAGCACTTGGCCAAGTATTATTGTTATTTCTTGTATTTTATTGTATGTAATTTTATTTTCTTAATTGCGTCTTGTACAACTGTTTGTCAATTTTATGGTTTATGTCACTAAAGCCAGTTGTTCTGTAAGTTCAATCAACTGCCTTTGTGTGTCATTTAAACACCCCACTGTGCTCCTATAGCCCAACCTATTGGCCCATTCATCTACAATATACAATACCCTTCTCTACTGTGTTACACATGTTACCCAGGATGTCTCCAGGTCTCTTACACTATCACAGCTGCGTAAACGTCTAACATTATCTGGAAACTTCTTTAATGGAAAACACATCTTGCAGAAATACAGAAACACAGCAGATATAGTAACAATAAATAAATGGTAAAAAGTATCATCAGTTCCATCACAGACGAAATAAGGCTAAAAACGAACTTTTCTATTACAACTGCCGTAAGAAAAAAACTACTCTAACATCAATATTTGAAACTTTAATCTGACAGCTGATGAAAAGCACAACGCTGTGGTTAGCTTGCTTGTTCTAAACTAAGAACATACTCAACTTGTGACATTTCTTTTTCTTCCTCTCATAAAAGCACCTGTCTGGTGCCCGGCCCGCCCTGCAGCCTAATAAACCTTCCCTTTCTGGGTCATCCCGCCGGTGAACTCTGGTGACTCAGACCGCACTCACAGCCTCACACTGCAGGCCCTCTCTGCGCAGTTGCTGCTTTTTCATTCAAATCAAGCCCAGATTAAAAAGGGATTAAAAAAAAAAAAAAATTGGCAGATTTCAATCCTCATACAAAACCACACTTTCAGTAACTTCTAGTAGAAATAAACATGACTAAGACTGGTATTTACTACTCTTCACACACTCTCTGTCCAGGATTTTGTCTGTTTTTAATCACAATGTTATATAGTAATTATTGTGATTTGAGCTGCAACTAACGATTATTGTAGTAATCGATTAATCCACTAATAAAAAAAGGCACATTGCCCATATTTTTCACTTGACCACTTTTATACATTATTAGAAATAGATTAAACGACACAAATACAAAAATAACAAATTTCTACTTTTAATTAAGAAAAACATTTTAATGCCTGAAATGTGACTCCTCAGCATTCCTTTAGTAAATCTGAACCAAGTGAGGTTCAAACTGTGCCACTTGAGTGTTTTGGTTAAAACATATTTACAGATAAAGGTGTTTTTATCTTAAAATCAAAATTGATATATATTTTTATACAGTTTTGACCTAATTACTGCCCTGAATATGCTTTCGTTTTCAGAAAAATACCTCTTTTTTTTTTGAGTCTGTATACTCGAGTTACCAATTAACCAAATACTAAATTAGCTGACGATTATTTCAGTAATCGATTAATCACGATTAATCCGATTAATTATTCCAGCCCTCGTTGCAATAAAGATAAAAGTGATGATAAAAAAAATGTTTGGCAATAGATTGCATAGCTGTGATAGCATGTTGCTGCAGTCAAAGCATTTCACTATTAAAAGTGTGATTTATTTTTCTCTTTTTGCTAGATTGTACACAGTAAGTGGATGTCATCACATTTTCAAATGAAGTGATATTTAAAGAACCGCTCATGGTGGATAAATAATAATAATAATGTGTTTCGGTATTTAAACACCATCAGCTACAATTTATTGTTTTCTCAATTATTTTTTTCTTTCTTTCTTTCTGTTTGTTTTTTTTTGTTTTTTTTTTTTCCTTTTTTTTACCAAGGTGAACAATAAACAGAATTTGGTTGAATTGTTTGACAACCAGGAAAAATCTGAAACGAATGAAGCTGATTCATACAAATTGGATTGTATTTACTACTTTCATGCAAAAGTGCCTTCAGACAACATTTGCTGTGAGCCAGAGTTTTATCAGTAAACTGAATTTCACTGAAAAGTTGTCCTTGCTTAATTTCGTTGTTTTTTTTTTGCATAAAACCTAAACAACAACAAAAAAAAAACACATTTCTTTTTCAACAGATATTTCGTACCATCACTTGTTGATCCCATTTATGACACCGTTTGTGATGTTTTCCGAGTGTGACAGCGACAAGAGCACTTAAATGGATCCTTTTATCCCATTTTTGGTTTTTGTTATTATTAAATTGTAAAGCTGGCTGCACTTGCAGCCATTGAATATCAGCTTTTCTGTCACAGTACCCGACACTGACCGGAGCTCTCTCCTTTAAATGAGTGTCGTATTTATTTTTACAGGGAAAGAAAAAGTAGGTTGTTGGAGGGGTGGTAGTGGTGGGGGGAAATCATTGTATCCTGTTAATCAAGCGAAGATTGCATTTGAACGATTTCCTTGTTTTGTGAAATCCTGTCGAGCTGCCGAGTCTGATAAACTATAGAAAATCCACAGATGACTGCTGCTTTCTCCTGGCAAAATCGGATTTTTCCGTCTCGCTAATCCCTTGTCACAATCTGCACTCTCTCTCTCTCTCTTTCTATGTGCAAGCACCACGTACTTGAGTGTAGAGGTGTGTGTGTGTGTGTGTGTGTAACGCAGTCCATCCCATTCTGTCAAGCCAGGCCACTCTTGATTGGGGACGTTCATCCTCGCCGCGCCTGAGCGAGATCGCAGAATTGGACCTGGCTCTGCGGCGCTGATTGCATGCAGGTGCGCAAATGACCAAAGCAGAGGGGCCCTGAGAGAGAGAGGGTGAGGGAGAGCGAGCGAGAAAGGGGGGGACGTGACGGGACGGGAGCAAAGTTTGGACGGTGCGAGCGATGCAACAAGCGGCATCATGTCTTTGGTGAAAGGAGTTCCCGGGTTGCCTTCACTCTGCGGACTGTTAGCCTGCAGCCCTGCTCTGTGGGGGGGGCACGGCGTGGGGCTCCCTGCTGTGATCTGACCTGACCTGACTGCCTTCTGGGACTGAAAGTGGATGGAAACCTCCCGGGTGTAAACAAACGAAGACACAAAAAAAAAAAAAAAAAAAAAAAAAATGCGGTTGTGGTGGATTTTACTGTTTGGGTTCTGGAGCGTCTGTGGGGAGCTACCATTTATAGCGGAGAACAACGCGGCCATGCTGGTCAACTGGTGAGTACAGATCCACGCCATCTGTTGAGCTGTGATCTGGAAGCTATATCATGCATTTAAAAAAAACAAAAAACGTTTGTCTATCACAACTTGTGCTCCTGCAGCCGTATTTGCGTTGTTAAACCGGTGAGACCAGGGGGTCAATTCCACCACGTGTGTGCCCAGCACACCGCTGAGCTATTCTGGGCCCGCTAAGGAGGGTTTGAACCTCAGATTAGCTCGGCTAATTGAGAGCGTGCTGGCTTTGGGTGACTCCCCTTCCCTTTTTAGATGGCATTTTGCTACGTGTGCAAACGGACTCTTCAGAACTTGCTCTGATCCAGGGTTTCCCACCCCAGTGAGCACACCCAGATTGGCCTCCGATTTAACGCGTGTGATCATAAAGTGTTTTTCTATCATACATCGTGATAGAAAAACAGGGTATATAGCGCCTCTGTTTACATCTTTGGGAAGCCCCTCTCCCTCCCCCCTCCTCCTTTGTGACGGAGTAAAAACCAAAAACCAAAAATATTATTCTTTACATAAGGGAATTAAGCAGATGCTGTCCAGCCGGCTTGCCCGCCCCCTCCGTCGCTTCCACAGTAGCCAATCCCTGCGCTGTGATGTCACTCGGTAAAAGCACAACTGATGGGCCTGCAGATGGATTAACCCTACAGACCCAGTGGCTAAGACCACGGATAAGTGATTTTTTTTTTTTTTTTGTCCGCCTCCCCCCTTACCTCATCCGCCCCTCCATGCGTCTGCCACCTCTCCTCCTGACAACCCCAGAGACAGCTGGCTGTGTGTGGGAGGCGCACTCAAATCCTGGAGATTCATTCATTGTCTCCCCTCCCTCCACCCCCTCACCCCTCCTGCCTCTTATCCAGCTTGATTTGAAAACATTTCCTTTCCGCAGCGACTTTAACGGAGCAGGCTGTAATAATGCTGAGCATAATGATAATAATAAAAACCGCGTCCAGGCTGGAGCTACTGTACGACTGCTGAGCGACTGAGAAAATGGGGGAAAGCTGGCTGCTTTACTTCCTCAAAGGTTCTCGCCCACTATTCCACATTTTTGAGTAAAGGTGGTGACCCTAAAATACTTGGATTTTATCACATCCAACATGTGGAACAATTGAATCCATTTTCAAAAAATATGTGCATCCTTACATTTGGTTTAAACTTTTGCTCTACGGTAGGAGTGTCAAACTCATTTAGCGCGTCAAGATCATTGCTGCTTGTATCCAACAGACTATGAAACTCTGAATGTCTTTATGTTGAAGCTTACTCTGGACTCGTTTATAGTCACATATTTCCATGAACATTCTTGTTCTTCTTTCATTTTGTTTATTTTATATTTAGGTCATTTTTAAATCATTTCTAATTCCACATGTGTGCTATACACTTTATATTACCAATTGCTATGTTTTGAATTTGCTAGTATTTCACACTTCGGATGTGAATAGCTTGTCAACAAATAAGCAATTTCTTCTTGAAGATCAATACGGTATATTCTGAATGTACTGAAATGGTCGGTTGTGGCAGACTGTATGGACAAAGCCCATTAAAAAGCTGTTGAAGTAACAGGGTTTCCTCTAGAAAACGCTCTGAGTCCGGTGGTGCAGGCGGTAGGGCGTTCAGCGGCCCATCATGCTTTGTTGTTAAAAAATGTTTAAAGTTGGCATGAAATTTAAAAATGTGCTTCCATCCGTTTCACCAAAGAAACTCTTCAACCCATCTTTGCTATCACTGTTACTGTTGTATAAAAAAAAGAAAGAAACAATACTTATCCTTGTGGGGTTGGGGGTAAGTAAAGCCTGGTGGCCTGCCAGGCTTATAATACACTGAGGGAAACCCTAAATAATAACAAATAGCCGTCTCTGTGTTCAGTGAGTGCTTCTTAAATATTACTGAACATCTTTTCACAGTGATGTAATGTGGCAGTATATAGATAAAAAAAATGCTTGGATTTGACTGGTAAAATAACATTTGAGCAGACAACTATTATCTTGATGGCTCTATTTAGGGAGCCATCTTGAGTTTAATGGGGCCACATAAATAGTTATCGTGGGCCAGATTTGGCCCTTGTGCCCTGAATTTGACACATGCTACACAGTTAGGGCTGGACAATAAATCAACAACAGTAGATGTACACATCAATATACCAATAGATAATGCGTCTGATAGAATGTTCAATAATTTCACCGAAGTGAACTGGACCACCCCAGTAAGCCAGTTACCAGACGTGAGCAGCTCTCAATGATCTTAGCTCACTATTCCAAAGCAAACAATGAGATGTTTATGGGTCTTTTGGTGGAAAAATGCTCCTTTTAGCTTCTTAAGTGAAAATTTCTACTAGATTGAGGTCAAAGCTTTGATTTGCCCACATAAGAATATAAACTGTATTCTTTAATCATTCTTTGGCAGATTAAACTGTGTGCTTAGGCTCACTGTCTTACTGCTTGACCTATTTTCTCCAAAGACTTATTTCAGTGTCTCAACATTTTGCTTTAGAGTACAGTGGTATAAACCCAGATGTACTGTTCCAGCAATGGCAGCAGGTTATTGGGGCCACGAAGCAGCAAAGCAAAGTGCAAGGTCAAGCATATAGCGGCTGTTGGAGATTTTCCTCTCTCCAAACATGACACATCCTCTTTGGTTTGTTATGTGTCGGGTCTATTATTAAGTACTTTGTCTGTATTTCACCAAACAAAAATGTTGATTGCCCCCGCTCCTACATTTTAAAATATTAAAGCATGGAGTTGTGTCAGATGATTGTCAACTGAAAGGAAAATATATAATTTTAAAAATGTTTCGCCAATGTGAACCACAAAAGTGTGGGGTGCATTTATATTCATTCTTCAGTCTGATAAATGAATCAGTTGGAACCAAGAGACTTCAGAAATCCCCTTTCAGCAAGCGGAGTTCACCTGTGTGCCATTTAATCTCCAAGCATGTTCTGTACAGCGACACGGAGATCATGGAACGCAGCTGACACACTGGGGAGAGTTGTGGAGAAGTTTAAAATAAAAATATGTTACAAAAACAACGTCCCGCGTTTTGAACATCTCACAGAATGCCGATCAATCCATCAGCAGACAGAGAGCGGTGCGGCGACCAACCTACCAAAACATGGCCGTCTACTTAAACTGAGAAAAAGGGCGAGGAGACCATAAATGCTCCCACATACTTCATCCGACGTGCTGTAATCGGTTCTTGTTAACATAGACGCGTGATGAACTTGACACCAGGCCTGGGTCTATGCTGTACAGCTGGAGAGAGTTTACGGTCTGTCCACTGTACCGCGACTGGTGTAGATCTCCTCCGTTCCCGCCGTCTGGCCGATCAGGTGATACTGGTTGAGCCTTGAGCCTTCTTCTGCCACCACCACAGACTTGGCTGCGTCCTCAGTCCACTTGTAGATCACTTCTGAGACAGGGTAGGCATCTAGGAGAGGGGAGACATTTTTACATGTTTATAATCGAATGTGTAGATTGCTCAGTGTCAAATCTATACCTAAGCATGGAGTCAGAGGAGATTGTGTTTAGACTAAGGCTGTCGATGTTAACGCATATGATCGATCTACAGAGTTTAATGCGTTAATAATACATAATGAAGATTAATCGCATTACCTATTTTGACCTAAAAGCTTCTCTACCGTGAAGTTTACAACACCGCTGTCTTGTACTGGGGTCAGCAACGCAGAGTCACAAACACAAGTGAACAAATTTGCAAGAAGAGTCAGACTGGTGAGCTCAGTGGCAAAGTTGTCTTTTACAAACACCTTAATGTACGTTTGGATAAAACCACTATATTATGTAGTATAATATTGGGCTATGCTACAATATTATTGCAATAGTTCATCTTTATTGCAGTAATGAACTGTCCTTCCACCAAAGCACAACAAACAATAAATTAATTAATCGCATGATAAATTAAAATGTGCTTGATCATTTACATTTGGATGATTAATATTTTTTGAAAGGCAATTTTGTTCACAGAGGCTTCATAATCCATTTTATTTATGGTTGCAGTTGTAATGTTTCTTGATTTTTTTTTTTTTTTTTTTTTTTTCCACAACGTGTATATTTCAAGCTTATAAAGTTAAAAATGCTGTTTAATCGTGATTAATCACAGTGCTAGGGTGTGACTAACCTGATATAAATTTTTAATTCACTGACAGCACTATCTTAGACCATCAATTATCAAGACACAAAATTGTTTAAGCTGCACTTCGCAGCCTCCGTCACATTTACTGGCATCCCTGGTAAAGATTTGCTGAAATTCTTGAAATAATTCACAGTTTGTATTCAGGAGGGTAAACTTCCACAATTAGAAATAATTGCTTCTAAAAGAAAAAAAGTAACTGAAGCATTGTTTATTTCAACTTTGCCCTTTTGACTTGATCAGTGACGTCTTGACACTTTTTGACTAACAAACCATAACTTCCCGTTCCATAAATTTGACATGAAACGCAGCATCAGAGCAATAACTAAGAAGTTTTACAACAACCTGAATTAGGCAAACAGGGCTCAATGAGAGATCAAGCTGGCTGGAAAGAAGGAAGTAAGGGAGGCCAAAAAAATCCTTAAACTTCAAAGTTCATCTGTTGCAAAGAACGCCATCTCGATACCAACCCTGAGTGGTTTTGATAGAAGGCTACAAGGCTTCCTCTCTTGGTTCATGAAGATATTTTGCCTCTGTTGAGTTCTGAAGAAACCTTTTTGGACTGGAGGCGAAACGTCTTCAAGTAACAAGAGAAGACGTCCAGTTGTCTTTTACTTTGGATTATCTTGTCCTGCTTCTCTTCCAAAGGTCCTGAACACCTTGTTGGAGTACACGGCATAATTACCTCTTACATAAAACATTGAAAATAGGTTTGGCATTAGAGATGCACCAATCCGATATTAATATCTGCATTGGAATAGATATTGAAAACAATTCTAGATCTGGTGTGGCAATGTTTTATAATTCACTTTGCACAATATTTAAAATTCTTAGTTGCACTTTCTGAACCATTTGAAAAAAGATTTGTTGCAGTTTTTTTTTTTGTTTTTTTTTACATGTTTGACCAAAGTAGTCAACCTATAGTTTTTGTCAGTTTCTTTAATGTTTATTTTCCATTTTCTGTTATACTCCTAATTGCACTGACTGAACAAATTAAAGTTGTGTTTACATGCTTGACCAAACCTATGAAGCTATTGGTGCATTTAGGTGTGCTTTATTGGTGCAGAGTTGGCAAATAAATGTGTAATTCAGTACATTTGTGTCTCTGTTTAGAAAAAGAAACGTCTCAAGTCAATTCAGCGCTTGAGATCGATCCAATACCGATACTGTATTGGATCGGTATCGGCCGATACTAAACCTCAGATATCGGAAGTGGAAAAAAGGTGAATCGGTGCATCCCTGGTTGATTTCACATCTTTCAGTAGAATATTAACCCAACAATATTAACAAATCAACCTTCTTCCACACTCAATAAATAAAACACCATTATAATATATATATAAAAAAAAAAAAAAACTTGTGTGTTTATCTTATGAGAGGATGTTGTTATGTTGTGGTGGACCATTTTCACAAGCGGATGAATCTTACTTTAAGTCAAAAAACTAACAGTCTCTAAGGTTTAATTCTGGACCCTTCCTATTAGCTTCACCTCCTCCACTAATGAACGCCACATAAAAACTGAGCTGCAAATCACCTCTCCAAATGTCAGTATGTGTTCACTATATATTTACATGCTCCCCAGAAGCATCCTTTAAGGGAAAATAAAGTTTCATGAGTGATGCATTACGTGAGTGTCATTATGTAACGGACATGTTTCTCACAATTTTCCAATACTACAGGTGCGCTGTAATATTTAATCCTGTGTTCAGCAGATGAATTAATGCCGATCCGTCCTTCTGCCATGACGTGGAGCTTAAAACGCACTAATGTCATGGATATTTACTCTTAGCTTCACAGATATACTCATAATATTCTTATTTGACTGTAGGAACATTCAGCTGAAATGCTCTGTTAAAATACTGGATTTAGAAAAACAGCTTTTAAAAAATTAAATAAATATTTTTAAAAAGATCACTAATGTTGTCCAGCTGCATTACTTACAGAAAACCAAGGAAAACAAAGCAAGAAGCTATAAGCTGTTAGGCTGGAGGGCATCCAATTCAAATAAAACAGTACAAAAGTAAAACAGTCAAGTTTTCATTCATTTTCCCTCAACTTCATTTAAGATCAAAAATATTAGTAGTACCTACTATCGCATTTTACATGATCAAAACCACTTATTCTCTGCTGTTGTACATAATCTGGAACCCAAAACCTTTCCACGCTGAGAAAAACTGAACCGGCAAATTTTGTTACCAGCTGGATTGGCATTGCTTTGGTGTGGAGTGCTTTAAATAATGTCTTGAACATTTAATTTACTGTTGTAGCGACAAAAACAAATGTTTATTCCCTCTTCTGAATGAAAGTGCTGATTGTGTCTAGCCTTCTTTGTCGTATTGAACTGAACTGTGACATCATTAATGTGATGGATTAGAGCTACCGCGTGTACAGTAGCATAGTGTGTTAGCATTGCCAAGATTTACCATCTTAATGGAAAATATGCTGTAGCAGGACTTATGAAAACAAACGCAAAACGTCTGCAGTAGACCTTGAACCAACGTTTCTACGTAGCGTCATGTTTATTTTCCCTCTGATTCCCAAATTGCACAAATTGAAGTTACACCAGAATCCTCAAGGATCTTAAGCTGTGGTAAGTTATTTTACAAAGTAATTTAATAATACTTAATTTCATGCCGATCTTATGGTTAACAATCTTTTTAATAAAATGTCAGAGAAAGTTCCATACTTACAGGCATTTTCCACAGCTCAATGCTTCAAAAGAAAACGTTTTTTTAGTGAGACAATTAAGAGGCCAAAAGAGTGGATGTGTTACCTATCCAAGCCCATAGCTCCTCTAATTAATCAGCTATTTTATCTTGACAAACTCCTAGCAACATCAAGAGCAGACGACACAAACCAGTAATATTAAATATCCAACACAGTAAACAGTTTTTTTTTAAAATTCTCCTCAATTTACTGATTGTTTATTCTAAGTTTTGCTTTTTGTTTTTTTTGACACTCGTTATAAATTTATCTCACTGCTTCTGACTGAACTTGACGTTAATTCTTGATGTTGCTAAATATCTTTAGCTAAAAAACAGTTGTGCAGATATAAAACACCCTGTCCACATTTTAAACTTGCTTTTAAACACAAGTCCTCTCTCCGCATGTGCATCTACGAATCAGGATCAAACTAGTAAAGAAAAGTCAGACAACATTATGTTAGCAGCAGCAAAGTAATAACTGTTGTGTTTTTTATTTATTTATTTTTTTTATTAAATAAAAGAAAATAGGTCATGTTATTCTTTGCAAATGTGGTTCAGTTAACCTTTTAGTTGTAAGATCACAGAGACGGCCGAAAACAGAAAGTTGTGAGAGGGAAAGCAGACCCGGCCATTATGAACTAATAGAAAAATAAATATTAGCAGAAGATAAAAATAATAATAATAACAATACCCTTTCACAAAGTCACTTAAGTTCTTCTAATAGTAACATAAAAAGCAGAAAAAAATAGGCCTCTAACTGAAGAGTAATGTCTATAGTTTAAAATATGCCTTTCAAAATTTTACTGATTCTGTTGCGTACATGCAAAAATATCTAAAGCATTACATTTAAAAATAGCTGAGCTGCTTTAAGTTCTTCCTTTGGCCTTGATGTACCCATTTCTATATAACATTTGGTCAAAGTTATTAATAGCCACTGTGAAGCGACGGCGTTAGAGCTGCAGGTTGCAGACTCCTGGGTTAAGCCATTACATAATGCGTCTTCAATCTGCACTACAAATAAGACGCAGTCTTGACCTACAAAGCATTTGGACCTGTTGAATGGGAGACCAGATAAAAAGCAACACATGATTTAATTTCCCTAGCTTGTTTGTGTCCGGTGGTCATCACTCGGCCTGAAAATGACATGTTTACGATAATCCGCGAAAAGTTTTGTTTCACCACAAATTCTGGACAAGTACAGCAAAGCGTGCCTCAGAACTGCTGGGACAGAAAGAGGTCAACGTTCATAGATTTGGAGCATGTTCATGAGGAAAAGCGAGTCCCGTTTCGCAGCTTGCGTCGCTTGCTATTTTTTGAACTTGAGAACAAAAGAGTCGAAGCGCAGCGTCAGCATAGTGAGGCAGGTGCAGTGGCTCCTTCACAATCAGCCGCGCTCCGCAACGACAGTCTTTCACAGCCTACGTCCTACGAGACTTTACGCTGCTCATAAGAGAAATGCTAAATGTGCTAATTAATGGGCAAATTCCTTCACGTTTCGTTTTTTTCTTTGCAGACAACCGATTGCGTCTCTTTTAACCCTTTTATTTCAGGTTTAACAATTATTTTACTCACAAACTGTGGGTAAGCACACAAAAAATGTAACTTTAGTAACTTTCTAACCTCACATCCAGTTGAACAACATGTACAAGTCTCTTTGCAGGCACTGCTTAGTTTTTGGAGATTTAGATATGTTTGTGTGAGTCACGCTGTAATTGTACAAAATAGATAATGTAATACGAGATATATATATGCATACTTAAAAACGGCCATTTAGAATCATAAAGGTAAGAATGTTGGATTCCAAGCGGCAGTTCTTAAATTCCCATCTCAACTCTCCAATCTCAAAATCCAATATGGCTCCCTTGCATATAACACCTGTGTTGGCCTCAGTTTTGAACATTTACCCTGTGAAATACTTCACTCTGAGAGGTGTGGCTGCTGTGTTTGAACTGCAGCAACACTGATCTTTCTGATTTTCTTTTCCCTTCTAATTTTCCTCATAAAGAATACAAACGTTAGAAAAGAAAAAAACCTCTGTATAAGTTGTTTCCTGAAGCCTTTTGTTAAGCTAGCAGGATGCAGCTAGCTCCATTGTTAGCTGTCCCAAATAATGTAAAAAGTTGCCTTTTTCCCAGATTTATGTTATTTCTGAAAGTTTGAGCCAAAGCGTTAGTAACGGCATACAGAATACATTTACCAATTACATCAGTTATTCAGAGCAGTTCTATGTTAATGAGCAGAACTCATAAAAAGAGTCTCATGTCACTGTGCTACCTAACCTGTTTAAACTGCTTTAAACATGCTAGGTTTAAAGTAGTTTAGCGCGTTTAACTACTGCGATGCCTAGCATGTTTAAACTGCTTTAAACGCGCTAGGTTTAAAGTAGTTTAGCGTGTTTAACTACTGCGATGCCTAGCATCTTTAAACTGCTTTATGGAGACATAAAGTCTCCAAACAATTTTGTAATGGTAGGAACATAGCATAGAGCTAATACTAATATTTATTTGGGGGGAAATCACTCTTCGGATGCTATAATAAAAGAATACAAGTTTTGGTTTGTTTCCTGAGTAATGCATCCTTAATATTTCCATCCTATTCACTACTTTGGCACCCTTCTTGTTTTTAATCCTCTGCCTTAAAATGTAAATGTATAGTACAATGTATAGTTTTCTGTTGGACGCCAACAGAAAACTGGTCTATCATGATTGTTATGTCTTGTAACACATTTTATATTGGATTTAGGTCAAGACAGTGACCTTAAACATACAGGCTGATAACATACAGTCAAGGTCAACCCATCTGCCCTTCAACTCAGACCAGTTTCCCTGCTTCTGTTTAAGAAAAGCTTCCCCCACTCATAATGCTTTCCCCACCATACTTTGCTGTGAGAATGATATGCTGTGGTAATGTGCAAAACATAGCACTTTGTTGGGTGGATTTTGCTCTCATCTTCTACATGCTTTCTTTGTTGTAAATTAACTTCACATGGTTTTCTTTAAACAATGGCTTTCTTCTTGCCATTTTGCTGTAAAGAGCAGATGCAAAAAAGTTAAGCCAATAGATACTCTCACCTGTTTTGTGGATCTCTGACGTACGCCTGTCTCAATAAGCAATTAACCAATTAATCGTATGATAAATTAAGATGAGCTAGATATTATCAAAAGTCAATTTTGTTTACTGAGATTTCATAATCTGTTTTATTTCTGGTTTCGTTTGTTAGTGGTTTGAGTTTCCACTTTATTTATTGTTTTTGGTTGTTGTGTTTTATATGATATTTTTGGGCTGCACAGTGGCGCAGTTGGTAGCGCTGTTGCCTTGCAGCAAGAAGGTCCTTGGTTCGATTGTTCTGTCTGTCTCTCTGTTGCCCTGCGACAGACTGGCGACCTGTCCAGGGTGAACTCCGCCTCTCACCTGAAATGTTCGCTGGAGATAGGCACCAGCAGCACTTCTGACCCAACTAAGGGACAAGGGTGTTAGAAAACGGATGGATGATATATTTAAAATATCTTCCAGTTCCACTCTTAAGTAGTGTTTACAAAATTTGTGAAGTTTCTTGGTCAAAAGTCTTTTGGTCTTTGAGAGAAACAACTTGCATCATTGCGCCATATTACTTGAAAATGGTCTCAATACAACAATATTATTGTTAATGCAATAATTACTGGGACAATTAATCGTCCAAGAGACTCAGGTAACCCTGAGTCTCTTGGCTCCTTCTGTGAATAATGTTCTCCCTGCTCGGCCCATCAGTTCTTGTAGGTTTTGAGGTTTAGCTATGCTCCGTCCATTACTCTAGATTGTATTTTGACTTTTCACTTTTATGCGTCTAAAAGAAAAAAACAAAAGAATTATTCTACTTTACCATTATGTGTTACTTTGTGTTCATCTGTAAATAAACTTTAAATGAAACATTAAGTCTGTGATTGTAAACCAATGGTTAACATTGCAAGGCATTGTTTTAATGCAGGAAAGACTTTAGCTACCAGCAGACAGGGGCGGATCAGTATGCGAGTTGCGTTTGATGTGTTAGATTTATTTTCTTCCCTCTGCTGCCTTCTTTTGCGCAGACCAGGAGGGAATAAATAGCGTCAACTAAAATAAACCACGACAGTAAAATTTGACGTAAATGGAAGTATACCTCACAATATGTGTGGGGCCAAGCACTTCTATCCCTCTCAAACTCTGCCTTATAAATCACTAAGTAGTTTGACAGACACAAGTTCAGTCAGAGGCAGAGTTCAGTCCATGAAAGGTGATTAACTCAGCGCCAAAGGACAGGTCTACTTTTGCTTTGAAAGCCTTGAGCTCCTGGGTGAGTGCTGTCCATTAGGTCAAAGGATTAGCTGAGGTTAATGGAGTTTGAGGAAACAGGATATTCGGCCAAGCAAATTTTACAGCTACATAACCGCAGACTGCTGAGGTACCTGTGCTCAAAGTGGAGCTTACACGTCCTTTTATGACCAATACAAGACGTCTTGTGACAAGACTTGCCGGTCCCCACCTTTAATGTATCAGAGTGTACACTTATCTCAAAGCTGCAAGGTGTAAATGTGGTGAATATTGCTGTGAATGCAGCTTATGGTGTCTTGCACGTCTTTCTACCCATCTATCTGTCTCGCTCATGAATATGCCTTAATCCAAGCCACTACACTGTGGGTCTGTGTGTAATGTGTAGGGTCTTTTGCAACGATAAACCATTTTGTTCCAGGATTGCTGTTGTATATAGTTTCATCAACTGATGCATTATCTCTGACCTGCTTCATGATGCTGCCACCGCCGTGCTACACTGTGTAGCCTGTAGGGTGATGTACAGTGTTTCATTTCAAGCACACACGAATGCCTTCTTTGAGATGTCTGCAAAATTTTACAACTTGCTTAAGACGACGACTTTCTTTCTGCTACTCTTTTTAGAAACGCCGGATCTGTGAAACACGCCACTTATAATTGTCCTTTCAGTTGATTTTCTCACCTGTTCTGTGGATTTCTACAAGTCCTCATAGTCATTATCATGGTCCTTTTTGCTGCTCTTCTGATTAATGCTCCACCTGCCAGTTTAGGTCGACCGCCATGTCTTGTTGGGCTTGTACTTGTGTCAAGCAGTATTTGGTCGACTGCTTGAACATTGTTCTGTAACATTTTCCCTCTGATTTCTTCCTTTAAGCGCCAAAGTCTTTTGGATGCTGTTGGTGAACTTCTGAAGCCTTCACAGGACAACTGAATTTAGTTTGAAGGCAAATTGTTGAAATTTATATTATTTAGGGATAACAGGGGGGCTAAATACATATGTACTCCAAACGTTTTAGGGTTTACAGTTAGGCACGAGTTTTTGTAGGTCTATCATATAGAATCAAAGTTAAATACCTCAATGTTTTTGTTTTGTGATGGGACAAAAAGCGATACAGGTCAATTTGCAAGTCGCTGTGCTCAGAATTAACTTTGGCTCCGTTCTGATGAAAATGACAAAGACCTACATAAATGAATAAAAATTATGTCAGTTTCAGATCATTAACTGAGAAATCGAAATGGAATCAAGTTTCTTTCCAGAACTTCATGCGTAGACTTGAGATGTTACTAAAAGCCCGCTGGATGGAAACGCATCCGGTGAGTTCAGATCGGCTGAAGCGGCATCGAATTACAGTAAAAGTCACCTCAGGGCGACATGCAAAAAAGGGAAACGGGTTTAATTCAAATCCAATTATATACAGTGCAGTTCAGTCCGTTTACAATCCAATCCACTACACACAGATTGAGCAAATTCAATTTTCTAACTGGGAAGTCTCTTTTACTGTTGTCATCCCGTCGTTCCCTATAACAACCATAAACCTCCTGGATGAGCAGGAAACAACTGGGATAAAGTGAACTGAATTGACAGTAATCCATCAGAAATTACAGCCAGACCGACTCTAAAGTCCACCAGGGAAAAAAACCCCAGTGTGCTTAAAGTTAAGATGACGAGCAAAGGCAGCCAAAGGGGTCTCGCTGGCGACATTGTCCCGATTACCCCCGTCACCGCGTGGTGTCAGCTGTGGGTGGAGGTGAGCAAAGTGGGCGTGGAAGGGGAAAAATGTGGTGTGATGCTGTTCCTGTGAGGCCCGGGTTCACCCTCCATACGTCAGAGGCAGGGAACACCTTAAATGATCGTCTTAAGCCTCCCAGGCAGGAACTTCCCAGATTGTTTTGGAGCTTTGTGAATCGAACCGAGGAGATGTTGCAAAGTGAACAACTAATAAAAATAATTATTTAATTTAATTTACCTTACTTTATTTGGTAGAGACAACACACATTAACTGGCATTTCTGTAAATGTGCCAGAATTTGCCAAAAGGACATTTTGGACAATTTGCTCAGTTTATCTTGTTAAAAATAAAAGGCTATGCGGACAAGGTCAAAATGACGTAACTGCGCCAATTTTGTCAACAAAAAACGCAGTCACTACAAATAATAAAGATAAAACAAGAACACAATTAAGAAACCACATTTATCATTAAAGGTATAAGAAGAAATTAAAACTAACTGAATCCTTTTAGATGGGAAAACACAGGCGGTCACGTGAAGGCACTAGGAGAAGATACTTATTTAAAATGTTGAATAATAAGCATAGGCTCTGTCCTTACACCTGTAATTCACTACATTTTAATCATATTTTGACAAAATAAGCAATATTTTCAATTAAAAACAAATTTTTTGCTGCTAAATGATTGAGTGAAGAAACATATGAGCTCAACAACAAAGATATTTGTTTTAAATTTGTTATTTAGCCTATTAAACCATCAGACTGGTGCAAAGTGCACTTGAAACCCAATCAGCTTTCAAGTGTTTCAGGAGCTCCTGATTGTTCATGGATCTTCTTTAGAAACACGGACTGTAGACGCTGACATTAGCGTTGGGGACGTCTGTGCTGCTGAGATGCTATTTTACCATGTAGACTAAATCTGAGGGTTTCAATTAAAAAACAAAAATAAAAAGAGGCTTGGACCCTGCCTAGAATACATGTAAAATGATTTACAGAGTCTAGTAGTTTTCATTTAAATATCGTGTTTTTAGAATCGTTTTTGCATTTTTCATAGCAAAACAGATACAATTTTTGTGGCCAACAACTACTTCTAACGTCATCGTTATGGTTGGTTCGAAGCTTATCCATGTGTCCGAAAGGCTCAAAGTCCAATTCCAAATTTAACTGAGAAAACCTATGAGCATTTCTCAGAGAGCCTCCAAACTTACTGATTTCGGCCGTTTTGAAAAGAAAAATGTGCATGAATTCAAATTTTTTCGATGGGGAAGGCTGGTACAGTCACACCCTAAAGGACCTGCTGCTGTAATTACAACTCTGAATGCCATTCCTTCAGATTTTTTTTGTAGAAAAAGAACAAAAAAATATTTATAATTTTTCTTCTACTTCAAATTCCTCAGCCATCACTTAAAGTTCTGATGCAGCAACGTGTGGGAAAAGCATGACGAGTTTTCTGCAGTAAACGGAGCTGAGGTGGGATAACGAAGGAGGCTGGGCCGCTGCGCTGACATGTTGATTAATGGCTTAATCAGGAGGAGTGTGTCAGAGTCTAAATGGTTGTCTCCTGCACCACCACAGCAGCTCTGCATCTGAGGGATGAGGGCTGTCAAACACTCTGAGCTGCGTCACGTGCAGCGCAGCACCCTCTGCGCTGATAAAGACCCTGAAACCGAAGCAATGTCAAATCAGCTCCCTGTTTGGCTGTCCTCATGCATCCAGCTATGGCTTATATTTTTACTTCCTTTCTTTCATCCTGTTAAGAAGCAGTTGTTCATCGTGTGTGTGGGCGTGTGTGGGGGTGTGTGTGGCAGGAGGTGTGTTAACTTACAGCTTCCGAACTTAAGGGGACAGGCATGGGCATCCATGGGGAAATCTTCCAGCTGCATGGGGCATTCTGCCGAGATGGTGAGCCTGAAAGAGGAAGCCCAACACCCAGATTCAGAAACTGCGCAGAGATGTGACATAGCTTTTTTTTTTTTTTTTTTTATAATAACGACCTTGTTTTTCTCTGAAATATATATAAACACACTGTATAAAACTTAAGAGAAATAATCCTTATTTTTCTACTCGGTAGCAATAAATAACCCCCAGAGGAACTTTTGTATAGCTAGAAATAATAGGCTGATGCAGCTTTGGGTGTGTGGAGTTTTGCTTGGTGGGGAAAAGACGCCCCCTATCTGTGGAAAGAAAATAAATGAGCTCCAAGCCTTGTACAATGCCGCCCTCTGCTGGCTGCGTCGAGAACAGCTGCAGTTTCTGGTGTGGGGAAGACCTCCGAGCGGATCAAAAAATACAGCGGCTTGCAAAAGTATCCATACCCCTCGAACCGTTTCAGATTTTTGCCACAAAAACATTACAACCACAAACATAAATACATTTTAATGTAATTTTATGTGAAAGACCTACACAAAGTGGTATACATACGTTCCTCAGTGGAACGTATGCGTGATATGCATGAGAAAAGGGGTCTGGATACTTTTTCACATAGCACTTTTGGATGCACGGATTGATGGATGGATGTGACTGACTTTAACAACAGAGAGAGTAAGAAACTAGATGTTTAGTTAAGGGATTTTATAGATATTCTGGTACCAGACCGGCTATTAATTTATAGGTGAGCTCTGGTCATTTAAAATTATTTCAGAAGTCCACTGGAAGCATAAAAAATTTGAAATATATACATTTGAAACGAGATACTGTATGCAAGTGGAACGTATAAAAAAGACACATTACCTTTTTCCCCCCCATTACTGTCTCATACCAAACCAGAAGAAAAGTTTGATCTGAAACTTTTAGCTCAGTTAGAATTACAAAGAATGTTTCAAATTCCTAAATGCCAGAACATTGACAGAAAATTTCAGAATCTTTTTGCATTATATACATTCTCTCAGTATTTGGCAGCATTTTCTTTTAATCTGTACAACTTGGCTTCAACATTCTGGTTTCCTTCCACCAGCTTCTCACCACAGTTTGCTTGAGTTCTGGCCCATTCCTCCTCACAGAACTTTGTAGGACTTTTAAAAACTTTTTTTTAATCTTTGATCATAAAGTTTCTGAGATCCTGGATTTTTGATGCCCTGTCAAAAACATTGACTTTTGTGTCATTAAGCCACTTTGCAACTATGTAGCAGGATGCATAGAATCATCGATCATTTCAGTAACCCATTTGTGACTTTGACTTCCTGGCTGATGTGTGCTGCAGTATTTCTAGTTCGTTGTGATGAGGTCTGTTTTTGTGAAGTACACCAGTCCTTCTAGCAGCCAAACAACCCAACAACCTGAGCTACCGCCTCTCTGTTTCACCACTGGGACTGTGTAAAAACAGGCAAATGGAGAAACAATTTAATATCTGCTTCATCAGAGCATCCGGGCATGTCTTCTGACAATCAGTTTTACTTCTGAGTGCATTATCTAACGGTTTTCTAGCTTTTTATGTTGCTTTTCGTAGTAACGGCTTCAACCTGGCTGAGTGACCTTTCAGCTTAATGTCGCCACTGTACGTGATTCGCTCTTGCGTCTCTGGAACCCATTTTGTTTACACTTTAACATATGATCTTGGAAGAGATGAACTTTTAGAAATCTGAAAATTATACTTAAGGATGAACCAAACTTCCTGATTCCTTTGGATTTTTCTCTGATTTGGCACGAGAAAGCTGTGTGTGTGTTTGCCTTCACGGAAACAGACAAGGCAATGGATCTTGCGTCGGAGAGGTTGTAATCGCAAATTATGCTCAGGTTTTGAACGCTGGACGTAGCGGATGCATAGAAAGCGACAATAGCTCAGCTGATGTTGGATTATATATCAGGTAGATATATAATCCGTCTTCACAAAGTTAATAGTACGGAAATATGATCATGTCACTTTAAATGTGCAAAATTAACATTTCGGTCTTGATTAGAATGACTCAGCTTCCATTAGTCATATGCCCAGAACCGGCCTAAAAACCCCATAGCCAATCAAAACAGAACACACTACTATGGGAGTCAGAATTACAAAAAAAAAAAAAAAAGTGCAATTTCGGTTGATATACACGGTGTGTAGTGGAGGGTGTTGCACAGCATCAACTGGAACTGTATGTTTCCTTAGAGAGATTTTCACGCCAGAGCAGTTGCGGCTCTGCAGACGACAGTATTTGCTCTCTGAAGCAGCGTAGGAGAGCAGGAAAGAGGAGAGTAATGCCTGGGTACGATGTTTCTGTAATAACCTCGTTCCCAGAACACAAACCCTTTAATGGCCCATCGTGAGCTCATTTGTTCTCAGTTGCCTCACTGGCAAAAATGTAGTGAAAATATGAAGGGGGGAAGAAAAAGGGGGGAGTCAGTCGTCATTTTTGACACGCAGCCCATTTCATCTGCTCATGCTTCCCGAAGTTAATGTTTGACTTAGTCGGTTTCTGGTTCCGAAAGGATGATGACCCAACACTGAAATGCAAGTGGGTCTGAGTGACACCTGTATTAATTATGCTTCCCTTTCTATTATTACTGATGCTCATTAAAGCTGGGGGAGGTTGGAGCGCAGCGCTATTTTACGGCGTCGTCGTGTTTAGGCTTGTCACAGTAACAAATTTTGCCTGACGATAAGTTGTCCCGGTAGTTATAACGATAAACGACAATATTGTTGTTTTGAGACCATTTTCAAGTGATATAACGGTAATGCCGTAATAATACAAGCACACATCCTCAAAAATCGATAGACCTTAAATTCTAATAGACATTTAACACTGGAACTGGAAGATATTTTGAATATCTAAAATAAATGAAGAGAAACCACAAATAAAAGAAGACTTTATAGAGTGATGAAGAGTCTGTAAACAAAACTGTCCTTCAAAAAAACTGGCTAGTTGAGATCAAAGCACCAAACTGGACTCTTTTTATTTTTTGGCAGAAAGAAAGAAAAGAGAGAAAAAAAAAAAACATGAATCGTGCAAATGTAAATTATTCAGCTCGTTTTACGATATCATGCGATTCATTGAGTTATTACTTATTGTGACAGGCTTAGTTGTGTTTGTAAATCCAACAACACATTCACAGCGTCCATACCCATCAAATCGTTTCACCGTTTGCCGCATTACAGCCACAAATCGACACGTTTTATTCTGATTTTATGTGCAGGACCAACACAAAACAGCGCGTAACTGTGTAGTGGAAGGAATATGCGGTTTTCTGGGTTTTTGACAAATAAGATCTGAAAAGTGTGGTGTGGACTTGCTTTCACTGCAATCACCTCTGCAAGTCTTGACATGCTTTGTACGTGTAAAAACTGAGACTTCTAGTTCACAAATGTTCTCTAACAAACCTCAAAGGCCTTCAGAGGAAAGTCTTTGTATCGAGACTATTTACTAATAAAATGACTTCTGAATTAGGGGTTTATGACACTGTTTATCATTCATAGTGATAAATTTCTTAACCTGATAGGAGATTTGATGTATTGTTTTCATGACAAACTCCAAACTAATCATGTTTTTAAAAAAAAAAAAAACTGTCCATATTATTGAAATTGTAAGTTTTACTATTTTATGTTCAATGGGAGAATCAATAGATATTAATAAATTTGAAAATATGATTAAATGCAGTTATTATGTATAGTTTAGGGATACAAATCACACTTCTTCTATACGTGTGGTGTCCTAAAGAAGCATTGGTATCTTTTTCAAAAGCAGTATTTGTAAATATGAGGCTATAATTGCTATGAGTAACTTTAAAAAAAAAAGTAATAGTACTTATCGTCATTTTTATTGTCGTCACACTAGTACCAGAAAAGTATTGCGATAAAACTTTCAGTCTGTATTGCCCATATTCTGAAGGAAAATTAGTGGCATTGGACTTTAGTTTGCAGTATCAGAGTAAGGAGGAACAAAGATGAATGACGATCTTACGTGCAAGAGTTTTTAAAACCATGCTTTGTTTTCTAATTCATGGCTAAGTGCTAATTTGTGTTGATCTGTTAAATAAATATAAGGATTATTTTCCAAAGGACTCTATTCCTGACTGCTTCTGAGTTTCCAGAGCAATATAAAAAAGAAAAAAATATATATATACATACATCTGTGTGTTAAAAAGGTAACCATAGTGAAGCTACAGAGAGTGAGGAGGGTCAAAGCAAACATTTAAAATCCGCCTGACGCCCCAGTTCAGAGTACGGGGACAAACACGATGATGCGTCAGTGCCGGGTCGCCGAAAACAAGTGTGTGGGCTGTTTTCACTGCAGCGGTGCTCAAAAAAAAAAAACACTTAATGCAAAGAAGCAGCAGGTAGAGGTTTTAGTCATACCTCCGATGCTAATTGGATTACAAAACATGTTTCACTCGGCTCTAAAGTAGCTGCATTTCCATTACAAACGTGAGCAAAACGTTGTCGATTTTCTGCTAATGTCAAAAAACCCGCACACAGTTTCATGTTTGTGGTGTTGCCGTTAAATAAGAAACACCATTAAAGTCACACGTGTTTCAGTTTGTCCACATGATATGTCGTTATGCCGTGCCAGCAACCTCCATCTACTTCCCGTCGTCATCTTCTTCTTCGTCTTCTTCAGTGGCAACATCCGGTTGTTGATCGTGTGTCTGGTTTGATGTGAAACAACAGTCTCCATTGCAATTTTGCAAAATAAACCAATTTCAGTACGGCCATAAAACCGCTTCATACCGGAGGCAAAACTTTTTTTATCAAAAAACAAGTTTTTTCCGGAATTGCCATGTTTCCATTAAGCAAATTTCATTTAAAAATGCGAAATTCTGCGACTTCGTGTTGAGTGAAAGCGCAGCTGGTGTTGTGAAGTGCACAGCCTGATTGAAAAAGAAACGGTAGCTGCCTTTCCATTGACCATGTAGTTGCGCAATTTGAAATGTCAAAAATAAGCATGTTTGATAGAAACAAATCAATTTAGAGAAAAAAACTTGTTTTTTCAATAAGTTTTGGTGTTGGGATGAGGTTTATCTTGCAGAACTGCAATGCAAACACTTTCTTCGCATCACCCAAATCACATGGTCAAAAAACAGATGTTCCACTTTCGCAAACCATGAAGAAGACAACAGGAAGTGGTAGGAGGATGATGGCACTTTGTGGTTTTTAATGACTTATCGATTGAACAAACTAATTTACGTGGGATTTTAGTTGCGGGTCTTATTCAATGGAATCACTGCATTGGCAAAGTTGCGTTTTTTTTCCGTGTTATCAGAATACTGACAAACTTTTGAGCAAGTTTGCAGTTCGAAACGCAGCCACTGGTGCCAGTGGCAGGACGGCGGCCAGAGAGCCCACCTCATGGTGTAGAGGAGCGTCCCGTCGTCTTTCAGCCGCAGCAGCTTGTTGGGCGTGGTCATGTTGTGCGCAATGGACTTTTTCCCGTTGAGGAAGAACGTGTCGGGGGTCCAGATGTTGCTGGCCAGCAAGTTGTTCAGGGCCAGCATCTCCATCGGACCTTTGAAGCAAAGCCTTTCGTCTTTCCAGCTTTGACGGAAGAATACGTCAATTGTGTATTCCTGCAGAGAGAAGCTTCAGTTGCATCGAAATGGAACTTTATGTGGACGTAAATAATGCGGTCTCGCCTCTGACTGAGCAGATTTGTACAGAAGCCGAGAACAGACGTTTTCCGGCACGCATTTTTTCTTATGTTTTTCTGGAGAAAATAAATTACTCTTGAGAAAACAAAGATTCTTTTCTCAAGATCACGAGACGATTGGTGTGTGTGTGTGTGTGTGTGTGTGGCGTGTGTGCGTGTGTGTGTGTGTGTTGAACCTGACTCTATTGTCAGCTTCTCCTCGATCTGACATTGTCAGCTAGTTTGTTCTTGGCAAGGTTTTAAGGACACTGAGAAACTGATCATGAGCATTCAGGAACTCATCATCATCTCCTTATCTTGCGAAAATGGTCATTGTTACTTTGTGATAAAGACACAAATATCTAATTAAATCAAGAACAAAAAAGAACTTGCAGTGTACGACTGCTCGGCTTCCGTACATTTGAGACATAATTTACATAAATTAAAACTTTTAATAAGAATTACTGTGTAAAAGATTCAGAAAAAGAGCTAATCTGGGGGGAAGAAATTGTGTACCATTTCCGTGTCAGAGACCGGACCGAAGCTTGTCACAAAGATGTTGGTTTTGATCTCTGTCACCTTCTCTGTTGGAAAACACAGAAAGTTATTACATTGAAATCTTAAGTATACAAATAATTATTTTAATTATATATATATATATATATATATATATATATA
>CAEGAE010075197.1:0-14984 GCA_903067095.1 Girardinus metallicus
GACACACCCCTGACCCGGAGAAGGCACTCTACCCTTTTCTGGCTCAAGACCATGGCCTCGGATTTGGAGGCACTGATGCTCATCCCGGCCACTTCACACTCAGCTGCGAACCGCTCCAGCGAGAGCTGCAGATCACGACCTGATGAAACCAACAGGACCAAATCATCTGCAAAAAGCAGATTATGTGGTCATCAAACAGATCCCCAAAACAGATCCCCTCAATACCTTGGCTGCGCCTAGAAATTCAGTCCATGAAAGTAATGAACAGAATCGGTGAGAAAGGACAGCCCTGGTGGAGGAAAAACAATTTCCTTTTTCAGTATTTTCCCTTGCAGATCAGAGCAGATCACTGACTCCATTCACTGGTCAATCTGAAATAATTTTGTAGTAACTAAAATTCATGACTGAACCAAGTTTACATGTGAACAGGGATCCAAAGAGCTCTGAAGAGTTGCTTGCCTACTCCAGAGGATCAGTCTGTGTGGCATTCCACTGACCATTTCTGTGCGACAACAGTTGCTAAAGCAGCCTGGTCATTAGGAGCTAACATAAAGGGAACTGAGACCCTTGGGGTAGGGGTCATTTTAGAGAGAAGACATTTGCCTGTGATGTGCTGCTGTATGCAACCACTATAATGATTCTACTGCAAAAAGCCAGTCTCATTAAAAGCTCAACAAAACTCTGCAGTGCAGGTTTTTTATCGTCATGTGCAGCTATGTGTGGAGAACTTTGGGCATGTGCAGTGAGTGTGCGGCCCAGGGAAAGATGTGTCACAGGAAAAACAACCAGAACAAGATGCTGCCAACACCCTCAGCCGCCCTCCATAAAAACTCATAGCTCCCAACCACTAGATCTATTTAGAGGGATTGTCTCAGCACTCCTCAGTGATATGGTAATGTCATTGTATATAATCCTCACATAGCACAAGTTTTTTCCAGAGCCACTCAAAATAATTATTTCACCAGGCTCTGGTTTAATAGGGGCTGCATCCTCCCAAAGAGGATGACAATGTTTGAGGCGAAGATGCCAGCTGTACTTCAGGAGGCAGACCGGGTCTCAGCCATCTGACAGCTTGGTGCAGTGCTTACAGCTGTCAACAAGCCTGGAAAGCTACTATAGAAATTCAGTTCATATGTTATGTGCAGCACTTATTGTCAGCATATCTCTGTTTACAGCAGTTCCATGTCTTGGAATCTAGTTCTTAAATAACCATTAAAACTAGCTTGGGTCTCTCTCGCCGCCAGAGACCGGGTCTCAGCCATCAATTACATATGATTGTAAAAATGAACATACTTTTAAAATATTGCCTTGCTGTTTTGCCTATTTGGTGAGTGCTACTCTAATTGCGTGTGAGCTGTTCCACAATCTGCGGATGCGTCCAAATGACCAAAATGGCAGGACATTCCCTTAAAAAGTGAATAAATCATTATAAGTCATGTCTTAGATATAGTATATGCAATAAAACTGGTCTTTATAAAAGATTGTGGTCCCAACATTCAGTCAGTCAGAATAACTGCCCTCAATCCTCCCCACAAAAACTTACATCTTCAGTCTAAAAAGGAAACATTAAAATACCCTAAATTATAAAAAAGTAATTACATAACATCAGAAGCCTGTCTAAGTGGACATACACCATGGTAGGAAGACTAACTGTATTAAAGGGGTGGTATATGTGGGTAGTATTATGCTTTTTATGTGTTTTCAAGCCAGTATTATGAATATGTTGTTATAAAAATGCTATATATAGCATTTATTTTTAAGCTCACAGCTTCAGTTATTATCTGGCCTCATAAATAAGCAGACAAGCATATGTCAGGACCCCCTACAGTTTGCTTATCGCCATTGAGTTGGAGTTGATGATGCCATCATACACCCTCTTCAACAAACCCACAGTCATCTGGACAAAGCAGGCAGCACTGTGAGGATAACGTTCTTGGATTTAACACAATTCAGACTGATCTGTTCTGTGAGAAACTCCAGAAGACGCGGGTGGAGGCCTCAACAATCACTATCTGACAGATAGACCACAGTTTGTGAGAATGAAGGACTATGTGTCCAACATGGAGCACCACAGGGCACTGTACTTTCACCATTCCTCTTCACTCTCTACACTTCACACTTCAAATTCAACTCAAATTCAAAAATACTTTATCAAATGTTGTTGTAACTCATTAATTTAGATTCCAGCACAAGTCTGACTTCTGTCATCTACAGAAATACTCTGATGAATCAGAGAAGGACAAGAAGCTGAGTTCAGCGATCTGGTGGACCGCTTTGTATCATGGAAGAAACAATCATTTTATCTTCAATGTAGACAAAACAAAAGAGATGATTGTAGATTTCAGGAGAAACAGGGTCAAAGGTCAAACTTATTTCCATCACGGGAGAAGAAGTGGAGGTGGTTGAGGAATATAAATACTTTGGGATTCATCTGGACAACAGACTGGACTGGAGATGCAACAGTGAAGCGTTTATAAGAAGGACAGAGCAGACTGAACTTCTGAGGAAGATAAGATCCTTCAAGGTTTTCAGCAAGATGCTGCAGGTCTTGTATAAGTCAGAGTGTCATTTCTTCTACCTTCATCTGACGAGGCAGTAGCATCAGAATCAAGAAGCTAATCATCAACAAAATAACAAAGAAGGCTGGCTCTGTTCTGGTTCTGCTGATGACGATGGAACCTATGGAGATGTTGATGCAAAAAAGGATCCTTCATAAAATTAAGAAAATTAAAGACAACCCTGACCATTCTCTTCATCAGCCTGTCTTAGGCAAGCAGAGCACCTTCAGTCAGAGGCTTCTTCTTTACTTTACTTGAGTTTTTATTTTTGGCTAACTTATGACCTTAAACTCCACGACATTTCTCAGAAGCTTGTAGTTGCTTATTAATTTTGGCTCAGCATAGCGTTATAGTTTGCAGTTGCTGGAAGACTTACAAGACCACTGTTAATCTCCCTCGATCAGGGGCTCCATGCAAGATTTCAGCCCGTGGGGTCAGAATGATCACAAGAATGGTGAGCAAAAATCCCAGAACCACACGGGGGGACCTAGTGAATGACCTGCAGAAACCTGGGATCAAAGTTACAAAGGCTACATTCATTCTTTCATGTACACGGACCAGTCGTCCTCGTCTCTTTGCAGAGAAACAGCCCCAAAGCATGATGTTGCCACCCCCATGCTTCACAGTTGGTATGGTGTTCTTTGGATGCAACTCAGCATTCACTCTCCTCCAAACACGACTAGTTGTGTTTATACCAAACAGTTCTACTTTGGTTTAATCTGACCATATGACATTTTCCCAATACTCTTCTGGAACATCTAAATGCTCTCTAGCAAACTTCAGATGCGCCCGGATATGTACTGGATTAAGCAGGGGGACACATCTGGCACTGCAAGGTCTGAGTCCCTGGAGGCGTAGTGTGTTACTGACGGTAGCCTTTGTAACTTTAATCCCAGGTTTCTGCAGGTCATTCACTAGGTCCCCCTGTATGGTTCTGGAATAAATAATTTTAAAATAAATTCTTTAAAAATCAGACAATGTGATTTTCAGAATATTTTTTTCTCATTTTGTCTCATTGTTGATGTCTACCTATGATGTCAATTACAGGCCTCCCCCATCTTTTTAAGTGGGAGAACTTGCACAATTGGTTACTGAATAAATACTTTTTCCCCCACTGTAAAATAAAATTTACACTTTTGAACACTTGAGTTTAGTTCTGAAATTTATGGGCAAATGAGGAATGAGTGCCAGGGTTTCTCCAGTCAAACTATTACAGCAGTCTTACAAATATCCTGGGAAACATAAAGTTGCTAAACACAGTTGCTCGCTTAGTGAAAGTCAGTACCTAAGGCTGCGTGAGCGGACCCTGACATGGTGCACTGGGTGAGCTCCTTCATCGTCCACCACACTCTCCGAGCTCCGCAAATGTTTGAAGAGGACGTGAAGATCATCTTGAGTGGGCTGAGAGGGCAGCTGGTGCAGCAGCTCATGGGAAGATGAGGACTAAGAGAGGGGAAGAACAAGGAGTCAATTTTGTAAAAAAGCAGCAGACAGGGCGGAATAAAATGTAAAAGGTTCAATTATATAAGTAAAATATTAAATAAAATAACAAAGGTCTTTAACAGAATAAAGACCCAAGGCCTCTACACATCAATAACAACCAAATATTATCAGGCTGAAGGATTAAGGGAAAACCTGTTGCAATGAGCAACAAATAAATTAATCACATAAAAAATTAGGTAACACTTTATTCAAAGAGGTGTGAATAAGACTGACATGATACTATCATAAACAAGATAACACCTGTTATGAAAATAAAGGAATTTTCATAAATATTTATAACTGTTGTCATGAAGTGTCCTTTGATAAGGAAGGACACTTGTAATGCAAAGCTGACAGTTTTAATGGATGTTTTAGTGGAACTTTGCATTAAAAGTGTTATTTACCAAATAATGCCAAGCTGACAATTTTAATGGCCTTTTAATGCAACTTTCAGTACAACTCTAACTTCTGCATCTTTATTTAGTACCTCAAAATAAACTGCCGGCTGATCTGTTTAGACTATAAATGGATTAAAACAACATTGCATTCTCTTTAATTTTCTCTGTTCTGTGTGTAACAGAGACTGGAATTAAAGGCACCATTTCAACCAAAGGTTTGGAATGCACTTCTGACCCAGACACACTCCAAAGCGTCCTATTCATAACTCTTCAACACGCTGTCAACTCCCGGTCAGAAAGACACATTTAGATCGGAGTCCATGAGATGATATTCAGACAAGGTTTTTTTATTGATTGATTTTAGTTGCCCCTGCAATTAACTCTTTGCGTAAAGTCTATAATGTCTGCCCATGTGCACTAGTCAAGGGTGTTAATTGTAACTTGTCAAAATTAAGTATGGGTTTAAAATTTTTCCATCAAACATGAAAAATATTCCGTAAACGCAACCCCCCGTACATATCTAGACTAGTGGTTCACCAATTGCAGTTTTCTGGCTGATCACCAACATTAAAACCCTAACCAGCCGATTCGGATCTTGACAGATACCAATTCTTTTTGTCAGAAAAGTTGCTTAATATAGTGACAGAGTTGGCAACAGGGGGGTGATTATCATTAACTGTGAAGATGTGACCTGGTGGGTAGGTCAGTCAGTCCCCTCTCACAACAGGGACCCACAGGAGTGGGGTCAAAAAAGCGTTTACACCAACAATGTCTAAAAGGCAAGACGTCAAGGTAAAAAATAAATAAAATACAAGACCAAAAAAACTCTTGCCCTGCCACCCCAGCAACACAGATCCTCTCCTGCTGCAGCAGGCCTCCACACAGGCAGAGTCACATATCACCATGTATCTCCCTTCGAGCTATAACATGTGACATGCAGTGTGGAAAACATGAGAAACCTCATCTCATGTTTCAGCAGCATTAGAGGAGCTAGAGGAAAGCTCGAAGTTTCACCACTTAACGAAGAAAACAAACTGGAGCAAGCAACACGAAAAGAGAAGAGACAGGACGAGACAGGAAATGTGCAAACACAAGATGAGAGGAAGAAACCGTCAGACCTGGGAGGGAACTAAAGACATGTCAACAGTGAACCAGAGCTGAGTGATTGGGAGTCTGAAAGGGGCTGTGTGTGGGGAGGGACTGACCTCACCATCAACTCTGCCTGGCTATGCTCTTGGCCAGGCAGAGTTAAAGCAGTGACACAGGACACGGTCATTGTTTTCTTGCAACTTACTGAAGTTTCTGCAAAAGCTACCAATGTGCAATCAAGATAATCGCCATAGAAACCATTTGCACCATGACTTACGGGAGTGCCTGGGCAGCACACTGTTCTACTTCCTTAAGGGGAAAAGCTGAGAGAAGAAATGTGAAATGTTCAGCAGTCTCTGATTCAATGTGAGGTCATCCAGGAAAAACAAGTAGGGAATTTCAACAAGCCCAGTTATTTCACTGATTAGCATGGGAATTTCCTCTCTGGTCATTATGGAAAAGGCACAGTTCACTTCCTAAATTGTTGTCTTAATTATTGAATAAAAATTTGTGGAGATTTGCTCTGTGTTGACTTTGAGTAAAAGAAAACAAAAAACTAATGATGTATGTTTTAGCTTTGAGTGAAACTTTGCTGCATTCATGTTCAGAATATTCCAGTTAGTCCAACATACGGAGGGTAATTCCTGTTTCCTTCCATTTGGGATGGCTGCCAATAGCAGAACCAATCTCTAGAAGGGACGCATCATGTCCTGTGATGAATAACTGAGTCACTGAAGGACACCAGGAACATTCATCTCTGGTTAGCTTTAGTTGGTTATAAAGCCGCTGGTGAGTTATTTTTCACCTTCGCTGAAACAAATTCTAATACCAGAATCACATCAAGTTGTGTAAAGCTAGAACCAGGGTCAGAATAAACTAAAGAAAGTAGATTCCAGAACTGCAAAATACATCGTATCTTAAGACAGTATTTTCATGATGGGATGCACCGATCTGATTATTTGGACCGATATCCATATCAGATATCTCATATACATATGGCTGCTATTACCAATAACCACTATTTATCAGCAAGACTGCAATTAATTATTTTTGTAATCAATTATTCTGACAATAAATTAGATAAAAAATTGGCACATACTGCAGATAAAAAAAAACATAAGTTTGTAATTTTCAAACATGTATTATTTATATTCATAGAAAACCAAAAGTATTAATATAACTCACCAAATTTGGGTCTATGAGTGCAATGTTTGCAAACACATATTTCTTAAGAAAAAGTCTGGCCGAGGCAACATGATAGAAATAAACTTTGGTTATTAATATGGGCCCATTTTTACTAACTGGATCAATTCCTATGTGTTATTTAGTAACTAACATTCGTGAATGCCAATGTTAATGCTAGTAAGTATTTATTCCATGTTGTTCCCAAAGTAATAAACCTTAACCGTGTCAGGTTTGAGCTTGCCTTAATGAAATAAGAGTACCTAATAAAGTGGCTGATGAGTGAATATCCAACTGAACAGTAGTGGGAGGCAAATGATGGAAAAATTTTTTTAGAAATGGGGCAAGAAAGTCAAGTTCTGTTCACACAAAATCTCACAATATTGGAAAGACATGTGTACTACTGGTTGCAAACACGCTCAAATTAAATATTTTCATAAATAAACACTTTTACCAAGCAGAAAAAAAGATTAAATATTTCAATTGTTCCACAAAATAGAAATCTGACTCTTACTATTGCAAGAGCCATTGCAATGCTTGATGTATAGCATGAGTGATGTAAAGCAGAGCATGTTTGGTAATGTTAATTACCAAACATAAGGAGAAAAAAAAGAATGCTCTGATTCAACAAGAACCAAGCCACAAGAACGCACAGTTTGACCAATTCTGATGTAAATCCCATTTTATAGCACATTATCCTAGGTCAGTGTCTGAGTCTATCTGGTTAACTGTTTCCATGAAATTGCTTATGTCCAAATTGTTTTAATGCAGGACAAGCAATTACCAACTCATCAGCTTCTTAAAGCTGTAGCCCATCAACCAGTGGGTTATTAACCAATCCCAGTTATAAAAGCTAGGTTTTACCAAGGCTTACAGGCAGCAGTGTGGATTGAGGATTTGGCTAAACTCTGCTTGGCGTCAAAGAATAGTTACTCTTCAAAATAAGAGCCTGTTTAAACCATTGTGCTTGTGGTACAGTATAGACTTTTTGACCACATGGAATCAGTGATTCCATTTTAACAAGGTTGAAGATCCATACTAGACATTGACTGTATGGTGAAATTATTGAAGGAACAGAGCATAGTGTCCTGGTACTCCCAGTATTCACAGCGTTTAGAGACTGCATCCACCTACAAAATGCTGAAATAGCTGCAAATACTTGAGACTCCCTCAAAAATGCTTATAACCACCTATTTTCATAGTTGAAACACCAACTATAACTCAATATGCCCAAATACGCAGAGTGGAAACCATCTCAGCACCATCACAGAAGCTAACATCTACACTATATTATTTAGGGTTCAGGCAATCAGCACCAAAAGAAATGAAAGGTGCTGTTGCACCAGCTGCTTTGCAGATGCCACCCGATAGCGTCTCAAGTAGCATTCGGCCTACGTATTTCAGCTTCCCAAGCTGCATTGTCTTTGGAATATTTCAGATTTGTTCTACAGAAAAATCTGAAATAGTTGGGTTTTCCGCAAATAATTTGGAGTCAAGTTCCATGGGAAGAAAAAAAAAAAAGAAATCAGTGAATAAGCAAATAATACTTTATACTTTACTATCCAACAACCAGAGATGTCTTGAAGGAATGAAAATTAAGGAAGTACAACAGCTGTAAGAAGCTTCCAGAAAGAAAACGACAGTTTGTAGGACGTTCAGCTGTAATTTGAGATTGTTACAAGAATTTAGACATCAGTACACTAAGAGACATTTAACGTGTTGCAGCAAAGTTTTGATATGTCAAATTCTATCCATGACCTATATGTGGCAAAATATTGATCATTTTATTCCTCAAAGAGAGACTCTAGTCTGTAAATATACTGTACAGTTAATGAACCGATATTTCTTAGTAGATTTTTTTTCTACTGTGAGTAATCGGCGCAGACTTACCACTCAGCCAATAAGCACCAGAGGTTTACAAGATAGCACGGCCCAACTATCTGATTGTTGCAATGAGTGTGACTAACACAGGAGCTAAATGCTCCCTTGGTAGCAGTTTGGCTAAATAGGTTGAATATCTGATGAAGCGCGACAGACACAGAGTGATGTGTGGAGCTGAGCTTACAGAAACTGATGAGCTAGGGGCGTTGGTGCAGTATCCAGAGGAGGGAAAAGACGCCACAGACCATCGTCGCCCATCCGCCCTGCTGAAAAAAAGCAACACGACAAGCAGCTCAGTGGTCGCACCTGAAACCTTCACATCCTGTTCATGCTCTGCACTTCAAAAGCTTCTAGAAGCATTTCTGAAAAAACATCTTTCCATGCAGGTTTAGGCTGCGTGCAGACAGCAGTAGGTGCGCTGACCCGTCGGCGCTTTCTTACCTTTCGGTGCGGGCCAATTGGCTACAGACACAAACAAGGGAGGAAAATGCAGAGAAATTAAATTAAACAGTGTTCATGGTAGTGGCAGTTATTGTGTTGTTCAGTGTCTCTCAGCTAACAGCCAGTGGCAGGCTGATGTAGCAGCTTCTCAACACCCACCCAAGCTGTTGTCACACTGCAGCACCCAGCTAGCTCATGGTTTAACACTGCATCAAACACACGCAGAAAATGGATTCTTAGAAATTTCTGCCCTCAGTAAATCTTCCACACGTCTCCTCTCACTTTTCCTTACTCTGAACTCTGAGGATGTGACCCAGTTTCACTCACTGATCCAACCCAAGGTGACAAACTTGAAGGTTTTGCAGTGGAGACATTTGGCTCAATTCAGAAGAAAAGGTTCATGTGCATTCCATTTGCAATCATCTTTCAAGGGTATTTACGTAATCCATCTTCTGGAGACATTTGACAAATATTAAATACAAGTCCTTTTCATCTACCTTTCATCACTGAAAGCTTCGTCTAATTGTTCAGCTGCTTTTTGCATGTTTGAACTGGTGACACAAAGCTAGACGCTAAAATAAAACAAGATTCTAGGAAGTTTCTCAGCTTTTTGTGTTGGAACATATGCTTACTGTTTATTAGAAACATGTAACTACATACAGCTCCTCTCATTAGTTCTTTTTCTTGCACTAAAACATGACTTTCCTCTCTGCTTAGGCAAGCCAGCACATGTACGGCTAATCAGTACTAGCATAACAAAATCACAGCAGAACTTGTGTGTGTAAAAAACCAGAACAGCTGGCATTGAGGCGGGCTGTGTCCAGGAGAAATTTAAAACTGAAATTTAATCTGCCACTCAGCTGGCTGAAACGTCCCCCTCACTACTAGAAGCACAAATTTGGAATTCTGGAAATATATTACTTTGGACAAACACACACTGGCAAACTGGCAAAGTTAAAGAGCCCCACCCATCAACGTTGGCAACACTGTCTAAATCTATAGTCAAGAGGTAAATACCGTCTAGCAGTTAGCTGCATGTTGACTACCTGAGCATATATAGACTTTTTTGTGTTTCCTTTTTTTAATACACTATTTTTTAAGTATTGTGAATAATGTCAATAATAACAAGCATGTTATCAAGTTTTTCTATGAGAGAATCCTGATTCATATTCCTCATAACATGGATCAAGCCTAACAGACTTCATTGCTAATATGAAACGTGACTGATTCCAAACAAGTCCTGCCGGAACCATGAAGTTCCACTGAAATATTGCCAGCTGCTCACTGGTGCAAAGCTATTATCCTCAAGTTAAGAATACGAGGAAAAAGAAAAGACCTGTGTAAAAGAGAAATGTAGCACAGCCATGTGATATGAAAGCCAGCTAACTTTCTTTGGAAGATTTGCATGAAACCATAACCAACCGAGAAAGGAAATCCTGTGTAGTGGTAATTGTGACGACTTTATATCTTCTGGTCCATCAGCTAATGCTTTTGTCTGGTAAGAAACACGGGTAATTTTACCTGTGGGTTCTTCTTGAATCAATTGCTTGATTCCTAATTCCCAGTTTGAACTGTGAGAAAACCTGCTGCAGTGATGTGGATTTGCATAAGTGGAACTGAACAATAAAAGCATCTGATTTACCTGCGGGCAAACTGGAAGTTGGAAGAGGTGCTAGTGGAGATATTCCTGGGGCTTTCTGAGGGACTGCTTCCAGCTGGAACAGACACATCAAATCTTAATTAAAGGGGCAGTATTATGTATTTGCCAGGCACACAACGCCATTTTATAGCACTATCAATGTTAACTTCAGTTGTCATAAAAATGCTATCTGGTAGCAGTCCAGCTAGTCTGAAGGAGCTGAGTGGTGGGGGAAGGGCTCTGTGTGGCAGGATCTCAGCTTGGAAACTGCAACTTTAATATTTGTTGATACTAAGAAAAGCTACATTCCAACCATATTTACACAAGTTAACCAGCTAAATTCGTGAGCAAGTGTGTTAAAGGAAGTTATGAAAAACAAGATAATGAGAAAGATAATGAGAAAGGGGATGTTTTCAGAGGAAGAGCATAATGACACATGGAATCAAAACAAAGCTGAGGGAGCATATATGCGACAGTACACACCAATGCCTTAATCCATTCATTCTAAACTGCCAAACATTAACGCGCACAGGGTAGAGTAGATAAACGAGTACCTGTTGCGAGATGAAGAGGTGAAAGAGGTCGCGACAGAGTGGGCGACGGAGTCCCGACCGCCAAACTCCTCCTCTTGTTGTTACGGGAACTGAGAGAGAGCAGGGAATCAGGGAGGAGGGAGGAGGTTAGCTCATGGTCCACTGATGATCAACAAGTAGCACGTGGTGCTCAGCAGTCTTATCAGCGCTACAAAATAAAACGGCGTCAACCTATGAACTGAAGTGGGTTATGGTGATAAGGGAAACACCAGCAGCTTTTATGACACCTGCAATTACATTTATAGACACGCATAACTGGAGAACCAATATAATCATGTTATCTCTTAATGGGTTACAATGAAGTCTGTAACAGCGTTTTTCTGAGAAACATAATTTGATATACGGATAATGAAGAAAAAAACCCCAAAAACAAACAATAACCAATATATATGGTAGCAAAAGAGTGTTTATTTTAGCTGAAGTAACCCAGATTTAGTCCCATTAAAATCCTGACCCAGTAACCTTAAGATAAAAAGTGACTCTGTCCACTTCCTGCATGACTCCGCTGCATGCTCTGCCTGCAGGCTCTGTAACGCTTCACAGAAACTGTGAATTAGCTCTCTGTACATTAGTCATCTCACTTCCAATTCTTCTCCATTTCAGCTTGGGTATAATTCGTGGAAAGAGGCTGGATGTAATTCCATGTTACTTTCTGGTCTTTATCCTGGCAATGCTGGCTTTCTTTAACTCTGGTGGCAATCTAAAACTACAGAGCCGACGAGACGATAACAGAGTCCGACGTTTCTGGGTCGGTGCCGAGGCAGATTCAGCCACTTATGTGCATCGATCCCAAAAAGGTTGGAGAAAAATTAGGCAATCAGAGGCCTGAGTTTGCCTAATATTTGTTCCAATTTTATTATCAGACAAAATAAACAGTCTGTCCTAACAAAGAAACAGAGAAGAATGTGCAGACGTAGCAGTGCTATATCACACCCAGACCACATGAGCAGCTAGCAGCTAGCACTTCTAGGTCTGTTTGCATTTGGACACAACACCGGACTGTGGGATCCTCACAAAAGGCCAGTAACGTTAGAGATATGAGTAAATTGTTGGATTTGATTAGTAGTGGATCTGAACCCATACTTTAGCACACCTTAACTCTCACTGTAGGAACTGGTGGGAAAAATCACAATAATCAGACTGGAGCACATCATTTTTTGATACCAACTTGGCTCAAAATTACTGCTGAAAATCTTTGATGAAACAATGACTATTCTCATGTGCCCTGCTAATCAAACTGCTTCTGTGTGTTGTAATAGAAAAATCACATTTTACTCAGTGAAAACAAGCAGATAAAGAGGACAGAACAATGAAAAGGTTCTGGCGCTCATGGTGGCTCTGCTGTGTTGTTCTGATTTGTCTTTTTTTGTTTGAGGTGTTGCATGTTTGGACAACCATTCCCTCTAGTTTTGGATGTTGTGCAGATTGAAGGAGTCTACTCTCATTGTATTGTTTTTACAGCCAGGAGCAGCTTATTATCATCTCTAAAGCTCAAATAATACCTGAACTTTGACCCCAGAGGAGTTGAATAGAAAGCTTTGTAGATGCAGAGCAGAGAGAGAAGGAGATAGTTCAAACCAATCATAACAGGTAAGGATCATATCCCAGACTCCGGCTCTCAGCTCGGCTTTCTGGCCGTAAGTCTAGACTGAGATTTAAAGAGGAACAGCAAAAGCAAATGAGGTGGATTAGCAGCCATCTGATGGTCTCCTCCAGAACATTACTGTGGAATATTATCTCAGCTGCCTGGATGCTGAGCTGTTAACATAAGGCTGTCATACAGCAACGGTCTTCAGTCAGAGATCTCTTCTGATACGTTGCAAGACTGACTGCTACCAGAGATCCTTTCTGCCGACAGCATCTTCATCCACATCAGCTCTTTGAAGATACTTGGATGATGCGAGTTATGACATTTAATTTTCCGTTGGGACAAATAAAGCATTCTTGCATTGAATACAGTTGGACATATTCAAGGAACTCCCAATGTTTGCCTAATGTGATGTCACCAGAGGCAGAGTGTGAAGAGGGCAGACTTTTTCTTGAATGGATAATGATTTATAACACAACAGCAATACAAACAGAAAACCATGGCCATGGCATGTTGGTGAGACACTCCATCTAAAAGACAGATTAGAAAGAAAAATAGGGGTAATATCTTTAAATTTGACGTTTGTATCTGCTTGAAGTAGGGAGCTCTATTTATTATCTGCAGTTTATAGAAGCAGTAATTTGCATTGGATGATGGAATCTAATAGCTCTAGAGGTAACTACAACAGTAACTACAAAGACGAAGAAACGTAGCAGGGATAATGACAAACAGGATCCTCTATAGATCCTCTCTTGTTGACAAAGGCAGGCAGGTCCTTCAGGCATTACGGGTCAGACTGTGAAGGTTGATCGCATTTACCTGACAATTAAAAGCCAAACTACATTCTCTAACCGCATCGACGACGGATATCGACCAGCTCTCAGTCTTGGTGTCGCTTTATGCGACAGCTGGCAGCAGACAATGCAGTCCGTCTTTGCTAAACACACACACGCACACACGCACACACACACACACACACGCACACACACAAGTCCCAACAAGGCCACGTTTCTCCGTAGGAAACAAGATCTAGGGCGGATGTAACAGACACTGAATGACTCCCAATAAACGTCCATTTGATAAATGTAGAAAAACACTGAAGAAATGGTAAAAATGCTGCATTTGCATGCTGTGAATCTGCTAAGCGTTCAACAATTGGCTTGTAAATACAGCGCAGCAGCGCTTCAAAAAGACTACCGCGTATTTCTATTCCCAAACATTATTCGTTCGTTACCTTTTCGACCTTCTCATCATTGCTCCAGTCACAAAACTGGTTTTGTAGCTGGGCAGAACGGTCCAGTAGTAGCTTTGGTCGGACATATTGGTGGTCACAGATAAAGCCAGTGGAAATATGAGAATCAGTGTCCTCTCATTAGAGTGGTAGCATCATGTTTAACAGTCTCTCCCCGTGACTGTGTTGCTGGCAGTGGTTAGGCCACTACGCAGAGCCCAATAGCGGAAACTCCATTCAGCTCCGGGACAAACTGACCCCAGACCTGCGGCAGGGCAGCTCGCTTTTGCTGAGCGACTGGAGCGCCCATGTCCGTTCAGCTCAGTTTTCTTCTCGGGGGCAGAATTTCAGTAACGCCGTTTCTGTCCTCCAAGAAATGCAGCATCATACAGCGGTAAACCCGCCAGCTCGGAGAGGGATACAAACTTTCCTACAGCAGCACCATTCTCTGAACTGCGCAGCCGCGAGAACAGGGAAACGGGGGGGCTGGACTAGTGGTGCTTTCAGGAGCTACTTGAAAAACTGGATTCACCACTATTCAGCAAAATATTAATCGTGCAAAACAGTGTTCTTTGTAATGTTGTGGTACACAAGTTTTACGAGCTCACAGATAAATAATAATAATAGCTAAAATGATATAGAGATAACGTGGAAAGATAGACGTAAAAGGTGTATAGCTTTGAAATGGTCAAATGTCCAAGAACACTGAAAGTTGCTTTTTATCTGGATAAAAATGACATAAGTCTTTGCTTCATACAAGACTCAAATTTATCATAATCAAGCCCGGGTTTTAGCATGGGCTGCAGCCCGGGGCAACGGCGCTACCTGTATTCCCAGGTACTTGTAGCTGTGCTCTATGTCTGCTATTGTTCCTTCTGGGAGTGAGACCCCTTCTGTGTGGA
>CAEGAE010075198.1:0-27027 GCA_903067095.1 Girardinus metallicus
CAGGTTAATTTTCTAAACTACAGAAAAGTAACTGTTAGAGAAGCTCAAATGTGAAAAATTGGACTGATGTTGATATGTGATAGTAACACTGCTGTTATGTTAGATTTACCAATGTTTTATTTTATCTTTTCTTATCCAATTACCCGATTAATCGTAAGAATAATCGATAGATTACTCGATTACTAACATATTCGTTTACAACAGCTCTACAAAGGATCCTCCGTCTCTCCTCACCTGTGGTGCTGCCGCTCTCCTCTCCCTCTCCCTCTTCCTCATCTCTATTTCCACCAAGCTGTAGAAGTCGCTCTCAACCTTGGCGAGGATCTGTTCGGGGTCGTCGTCTCCGTCCTCCCGCCCCGCCTCGTCTTCTCTGCTCTGTTCGGAGCGACTTCTCTCCTTCAGACGGATCTCCCTCTGACGGGCCTCCAGGATCTTCTCTCGCTTCGTCTCTCTCTCAAACATCTGCAGAATAACGCAGAAACATTTTGTCAGAGGATGCTGGTGGATAAAGTTTATTCCAGTGTGAAACAAAATCTTAAATGGTTTCTTTAAAAAGGAGGAGTTATTTATAGTTAGTAGTTTATCTTGTTACTGATTGAAATCTCTGATCAGGAAATGTTGTGTTTCTTACAGCAGCCATTAGACTCTTCTCGTTCTTCTGCAGGGTGGACAGTCCAGAGGAGATATGCAGCAGCGTGGCTTCGCCGCTGTGGGAGCCACACGCCAGCATCTGGCCGTTGTCCTGGATACGGAGGCTGTACAGCGCTTTGTCACTCACCTGTGGACAGAGAAAATGTCACGGTGTTTCTGACTCAGCGGAGGAGACGCTGCTGGGAGTTCTGGTGGGATCGGAGCACCTTGACGCTCAGCGTGGGCTCACTCTGTTTGAACAAGAGGTCCCAGATGTCCAGCACGCCCTCCATCTTCACAGTGAAGAAGACAGAAGGTCTCACTGGACTCCAGCAGGCGTCCATCAGGTAGGACATCTGGTACCTGGATCGCAAAAACCCAGAGGAATAAAACTGAAGTCTGGTATTTAGTCGAGATGCGCCAAACTGATATTAATATCTGCATCGGTCACGATATTGGAAAAAAATCTGGATCAGTGACAATGTGCCTGACAATCTTTTATGTCAGTCCAGCTCTGTTTCTCTGTATCGGACTGGTATCGTCCAAAACAACTGCAGAAACACAAAATCTTACCAGATATTTTTGGTCTAGTGCAAATATCTTAGCAAACTGAGACAAAACTAACTTGCAAGGAACTTTTAAGAAAGATGTAGGAGCTTGTTTTAAAAATAATTCCTTAATGTTGATGAAATAGTTCTAGTTTCACTGGTAGATTATTTTGTTTATAAAATGGTAAAAATGTCTTGTAAGTGAAACTAGAACTTTTTCATCAATATTAAGGAATTACTGAGTTAAAACACGCTCCATTTTCTTGCTGAAAAGTTACTTGAAAGTTAGTTTTGTCTTATTTCAACTGTACTAAAATATTTACACTAGAAACTAGACCAAAACTACTTGACGATTTTGGGTTTTTGCAGTGTAAACCTCAGATATTGGTATCGTGTCAACAGTGAAAACATGCGTCACTGGTATTTAGAGTAAAATAGAGCAGAAAGTTCAGGAAGAAGAGGAAGAGAGAAGACAATGAAGAAGAAACAAAATGGAGAACAGATGGACAGCCCAACACGGTGAGCTCTGCAGAGCCTCTTCTGAGGCTGATTCCTACTTGGTCCACATGATGGAGGACTCCTTGATGTCCTCTGACCAGATGCGGGCCGTCCAGTCCCCAACAGTCAGGAAGTTTTTGGGGAAGAAGGGGTTCCTCTGAATGGCGTAGATGGGTCCGTGGTGGCCCTCGTAGGTGCAGACGATCTTCTCGGCCGGAGTCTTCGCCTTCCTGTTGCAGGAGACCACCATGCCTTGCTCTGTGCCCACCATGAACTTCGTTGGCTGAGGGAAACATCAACATGATCAGGATGTTGACATTCAGCTTCCAGCAGACATACATTTAAAAAAATCACCAAAAATAAGTAAGTCTTGTTTTTTGTAACTTAAGCTCTAAACATCGATTGATTGCTTGTGCAGAGGTGGATGTATTATTATTATTATTATTATTATTTTAATGGGTAAAAAGGGGGAAAATAAAGGTAAGGTAGTCAAATCCAGGTTATTTGAAAAGCACATTTCAGAAACAAGGCAGTTTAATGTGCTTTATGTGATAAAAACATAATAAAAAAGGTAAGATAGTCAAGGTGTTGACATATAATAATGTCCTAAAATGATAAGAGACACAATTATTGATGAAAGTAAGTCAAGGCCTGAAGCTGAAGATGTTTCTTCCTGTTAAGAACGTCTTTTAAACAGGAACTAACAGCGTTTCTACACAGATTTGGAGGAATCTGGGAGAGGCGGCCATGTTTAACTGGCAGAGCTTGAAAACAATCTGTGATAATTGGTCATTATTTGCTGAGATGCATTATTGGCTAAACTGACCTCAAACACAAAGATTAAACTGATAGCATCAGATCGTAGCTATGGTAACAACAATTAAACTATGAGGACGACTATTTGGAACGTGCCAGTTCCTGCTAATGTTAAAATTGAAGCAATTTAAAATCTTTTAATTCATCATTAAATCTAATTTAATAATATTCTTATTCTGATTGAATAAATGTTGAAACTAAAGTTTCGGTTTGTGAACAGAACAAAAACAAAGTAACAGAAACAAACAGTCACCATGGTGGGCTCAAACTCCAGAGAGATGGCGCCTAGAGCCCGGTCCAGATTCCCCTCCCGGCTCGGGTCCAGAACCAGACGCTCTGTTGGCTCGCTCAGCTTACGAACGTCCCACCACAGAATCTGACAAGAGAAGATAAACCGTCCTCTCAAAGGCTCATTACTTTAACTAGGACATCTCCATTAACCCATCAAATGCCCCTCCATCATTCTCTGACCGGACCGGTCCAGTCCGGTCCGGTCCAGCCGTCACTGACCTAAAGCAATTACTGACGATCATTTTAGTAATCAGTTATTCTGAATCAGATAAAAACTATTTTTATACAAGCAGCAAATTAAAAGATGCAAATAAACAAATACTTCAAGTATTTTTCTTAGATTAAAAAAAAAATTATAATTTTTTTGTCCTAAAATGCAACAACGTAGCATTTCTCTAGCAAACGATTGAAAATAAGCAGCAAAGGTTGAATCTGCAGTTAAAAAATATTTCTAACATCAACATGTGAAAAGCTCAGCCTGACTTATCAATACGGTGTAGAGTTTACTTTTGGATTAACTCATTAATAATTCGATGGTAAAAGGAGCTTAATGGATTTTTTTAACAGAATTTAAATCAGATGAAGCTAAATCTATGTGACTTGATGAGTTTTGAATAAAACATATTAAAAGACAAAGTTTTTTTGTCCTGAATGCAAAACTTATATATTTTTTGTACATTTTTGGCTTAATATTTGCTCTGACTGGGTTGTTCTTTCAGAAACTGGCCTTTTCTTGAGTGTATATCACAGTTAACAATTAGTAAATTAATTAATCATTTCAATAATTGATCGGTCGATTCAGCCCCATACTAATCCACCTATAAGACATGATTTCATCTGCGTGGGATTGTTCCACCTGTCCGTCGGTGGAGGCGGAGAAGGCGTCCGTCCCCGTCTTGGACTGCAGCCAGATGATCTTGTAAACCGGGTCTCTGTGGTTGTGCTCCAAAGAAGAATACTCCACAGGCTGGCTGCCCCTCCGGGTGTCCCACAAGGCTAAAACAAACGCACCCACAGATAAATCCCCACCCTGGGAATGATTTGAATCCTGAATGTGAACGCACCAATCTGCCCACTGTAGCTGCCCCCCACCAGAGTGTGGGGGTCCTTCGGGTTGTAGTCCAGACAAACCAGTGGAGATTCTGGTTTCAGAGCCATTTCAGGGTAGTTTGGGTTCTCTGGAAGACAAAATGACCAACAAATCTGGCTGAGGTGAAAATACGCTTCGACCTTAGAACTACAAATATCAAAGTTGTTTGGTTTTCTTTGACAGACTAAGAGGAGCTTGAAGCTGTGAAGTGAATGCAAAATAACACAAGTTTTTAGTTTTTTTTAAATAAAATTGTTTGGTGTATGGTATAAATTTTATATTATATTATTCCTGATACATTTTTTGCACAAACTGCAAAAGTTTTCACTCATATTTATACAGCCTTCGCCTTTTTGATCCGGTTCTTATTCTATTTTAAATTATTTTTTTATAGTTATCCAGCTGGTTTCTGTTTGTGACCTAGTATGCATCTCTGATGTTATGTTTAATGGAACTAAAGATAATCTGAATTTTCAGTTCCTCTCAGTCATGTCTCTACCAGATTTACACACCTGGATTCTTAATTTCTGCAAATTTGTTTTAATATCACGCCTTCTGTCAGACTAGATGCTTTCATCTAGTACATACACTACATTAACTTTTTCCCACTGTCTCCAGTTAAATCAGACCAAACTTCTTCTTAGGGCTGCAGCTAACAATTATTTTACAAACCAATTATTCCATCTTTTCCTAATCCAGCATCCCCACAGCATGATGCTGCCACTGCCACTGGAGGTTTTTGGTTATATTGTGTCAAGAAAAACTGCAGGAAACTTCACCAGGCCTCTGTGACTGAAGTTCGACCCACCGAGGTCCCAGATGTAGGAGTCAAAGCTCATGTCTGCGGGGCTATTTTGGAAGTCCAGGCTGCAGTACGCTGCCGCCAACTTCCTGCCACCATCAGGATGCCATGACAGGCCGGTGATGGTACGCTTCACCTTGTTAGGATCTCTGAGGGAGACGTGAAGCACGGAACAAAGTCTCAGTGGCGAATCAGTCTGACGTAGGACTGAAACGATTAATCAAATTAATGGTGATGAATCGATTATTGAAATAAGCAACTAATTTAATAAGAGATTGATAACTGCCATATACAGACTTTAAAAAGGATAATTTTCTGAAGGAGCAACACACTGAGCTGATATTAAGCCAAAACTGTACAAAGAATATGCAAATTTTCCATTCAAGGTAAAACAAAATCCCTTCTTCTTCTTCTACAAGTGGCAATTTTATCTTCACCAGGTTCAAATTCTGTAAATAAATCTCTTTTTAAACACCTTTTGATATCCAATTAATAATAGGTAATCCAAAAATAACCACCAGATCATCCCTACACTGTACTGATGTTAAGTCAAACAGAAAGGTTTAAGTTTTAACATGTTAGAAATATTTTTTAGCTGCAGAAAATTTTCAATGAATTATACCAACATTTAATTTCCCGTTAGGAACAATAAAGTTCCTAAAATGCTTAGTCAGATTTACCTGAAGACGCTCATGGTCTTCGCTGTCAGTATCTCCGGTACTTTCTCAATCTTGTCTTCCTTGAAGTGCACCTGGTAGATGTCTATGGTGTTGTTCTGCCTGATGCAGTGGTCCATCACCTGGTTGTCATGGTGATAGCAGAGGGACAGCAGTTAGATAAATCGACAAAACAACATTTTCTGTCTTCACCTGAATGGAAAGACTTAAAATCAAATAAATGAAAGCAGCCGTGACTTTCAGTTGCTGATTGGACTGAAGCTGATCTTACGTAGCCCAGTTGCACGAGGCTGTTGACGTAGTTTTCCTCTTTTTCGATCTTCTTCTTGAAGCGGACGGTTTGCTCCAGGTCCCTGGGGTTGATGTCTTTTGGCCACGCACCCTCCATGTGGTTTACGCCACAATTGTTGGACTCAAAGCGCTCAGTGTTTACCTGAAAACAACAAACGTTTTACCCAGATTAGCACGCCTTAGTCCTTAGTTGCTTAAAACTTAAAAACGTCAGATAGTTTCACTGTTTCCTCCAAACACTTTACATACTTTCACAGCTAGGAATAATTTTATTAAGTCCGCCAAAATATCCTAAGATTAGACTTTTATCCATTTACAGAAGGCAGAGACGACATTTTTCTCAGGGATGTTGCATCATGTTACTGTAATGTGAAAAATGTTTTTTAACTTGGCTCGTTTAATGTTTATAAATGAACAAGTCAAAATAAGGTACAATGTTAGAGGTTGGTCTATAAAACCAAGATCTAAAAGTATGAAAAAAAGAATGTTACTTCACTGTAAACCTACAATACATATTTATATATGTTTAAAATGTTCCCATCTTTAATAAATGTAGGCTTTCAAATAAGTAGTTTCTAATTACTAATCAGATGAAAATATGGCGTAGAAAACATGTTTATACACTACATTAAATTATTTTATTAGATGTTTATTTATTTTTTAATTGATCTTAAATGATTTTAGAAAAACTTTGATAATTTTTCAATTGTTTGCATATTTCTGTTGCTTTATGGGGGGTTAAGATTTCACACACCTGGTTTGGTTCATCCAGAAGCAACAATTATTTAGACACCATAAATAAAAAAAAAAGCAGCTAATGCTAAAATTTCCCTCTATTAATGTTAATTTCCTGCACATGAAAAGAGCCAAAGATATCCGAGCATCACAAGCAGAAGAACCGCCAGTTTGCGCCATCGAGCTGGACAGGTGTTCAGATTCTGCACTTTATAATCTTGCATTTATTTAGTAGGTTTCACTTAATTTGCTGATTTGACATTTACGATGATTTATTTTCCCTTCTCCTAAATCTCTTATAATAATAACAACCCCACGTAATTAAGTAATAATGTCAAATAAGTGATTTACTATGAAACCGTCAGAAATTGTTGCCAAAAACAGTTATTTAAAAATGCACTTTAAAAGGTGAACCAACCGGGTGCTCGGACATGTCCATGCAGGCCTGCGAGGCCTGATCTCTGGGGGTCTTTACGACAAAGTTGCTGATCAGGTACGGATTCGGCTGGATGTCCACCATCACCGTCTCTGCCCGGTCGGAGAACAGACCCTGGCGGCCAAACTCCCGGCGGAACTTCGTGTAAACGTAGGTGATCTCCATGGCTGGCGGGATTCTCCGCGTAGCCGCCGGGGACAGGCACCGAGAAGCAGGAGGACGGACTCAGAGCAAACCGGGCTAAAACTTTGTCCAAAGAACCGGAGATGAGCTCTAACTGCAAGAGAGAAAAAAAGACAATGGCGGCGGAGCGGCTTGTCGTAACCTAGCAACGCCGCCATGGCAACAACTTCTTTTTTAACGGTTACATTTTTCAAAAATAAATAATGTAGTTAATTTCACCAATTATTATTCACCACAATGGAGACCGGTTTTACCAAATTAAATTGAAAATATGGTATGTGGTAATTACGATTTGAAAAAGTTTATATTTTAATTGTGATTTTAAAAGTCCAAATTATGACTCTGTGACTCGTTATTATTTGTTTGAATCTCTAATATGTTTTACACCGTTTAATTTTCCAATCTCTTAAGTAGCAGGAAAGGATTCAAAAACACGGCAATATGTACTATAACAAATCCAAACAAAATTACCAGAATTTAAAAGGACTAATTTTACATCTTAAAAAAGCACAACCTCGGTTAGTTTGAGTTTCAGTACACAGAAAAATGTCCTGCTCTGACGTATTAACTGTCACAAAGATGTCACAATCGAGAGTACTCGTTCAAAATGTTATAAACATGTTCAAATCTCTAAAACCAAATCTGTTTTTTTACAACACGAGTCAGTGTCAAGTCAATGCGAAACCCAGATTTATAAGTAAATATTTTACATAAATTTAGACAAAGACGTCTTGGTCTTTAATTCAAAATTTACCTGGACCAATACCTGGAAAAATAAAAAAATCACGATGAAGTTAAATGACAAGCAGTTGTAAACAAAACACAGAGGTCGCGAATTGGGGCTTTTATTTTGAAAACCGACCCGGAAACCGATCCTTTGTTTACTCAAATTAAGCAAAAGGATGGTTTGGTTTGGTTCTCTTGACTAAAACAGACCAAAAAACGCCGAAGTCTTCACCTGTAAAGATGTCCAGACTCCAGAGTCTGAAGGTCTTCGTCAGCCAGCGGCTGTCCGCGGCCGTGGAGGACATCCTGGGACATCTGGAGGAGACGATCCTGGAGTACGAAGAGGAAACGGAGCGACGCCATCGAGACTTTCTGGATGTGATTTTAACGGCTGAAACGAAGCACCGCAAAGCAGGTTTTCATCTAAACTGGGGTTATAAATCCTCATTTAAATACCCTAACAGCAACTACAACGTCTGAAGGGATAAAATGCTTTACATTTTGTCAGAAAACAAAAATCTGACGTTTTATTTTTAAGAAGTGCTGCATGAGTTTATGTTTTTTTTTTTTTTTTTGCAGCAGGAATGTGATATAGAGGTCGGTAGAGTACCCAAAGTAAGAGTAGCTTCACTTCAACGTATTTTTACTTAAGTAAAGTTAAAAAGTAACCATCCAAGAAATTACTCAAGAGTAAAAGACAGCGGTGTTAAATGTCTCCAAATTAATATTACGGATGTCACAATTTAAGACGGAGATCGGCAAAAAAAAAAAAAAAAAAAGTCATGTTCCTTAAACTTTTTCACATTTCACAGCTCAGATGGGAAAAAAAAAATGAATGTATAATTATTAGATATTTACTCTACAAATCTAACATTTATAAGAGAGGAAATGTTGACAGAAAGCCAAATAAAATCTGTTTTATTGTTCTCCAAATTTCACATTTTCCGTTTTTATTATTCTGATGTTCATTTCAACCACATATATCAACCCAAAAAGAAATGTAATTTTGGTGTGAATAAAGAAGAACAAATAAATAGCTAGAGGTCAACAATTTATATTATTCTGAATTGGCTGTATAAGATGTTAAAAAGTGTTTTCCCCTATTTCTTTTTTTATATAGTTCAAACATTGTGTAGAAAACATAATGTTTGAGTTATGTCAGCATGCTAAAATAGATCAGTTAAAACCAGTTGTGCTCACAATTAAATTACAACTAGCAAAAAAACATGGTTTTAATTAACCAAAACTGGCAACATAAAATATTACTGCTGTGAAGAGTCAGCTAACTCTTCACAATAGCAAGAAAATATATTTTTATTACTTTCTGGAGAAAACATTTCTGAAACACCGAAATTTAACTATGTTCAATGCTGGAACTGCTGCTGTTAGGAACTATTAGCAAAAATCCCTCCCTTCCTTCTGTTTCTGTGCTTTAGGTCGTTCAGATGTCCAGCAGATGTTGATGAAGTTTCACTCTGAGCAGCAGCAGCTGGAGAAAAGCTCCACAGTCGATCAGGAGGAACCAAAGAGCCTCCAGTTTAAAAAGGAACTAGAGGAAGTTGAAATCACCAACATGTTTAGTGGTTCTGTCCTTGTGAAGACAGAAGAACAGGAGATGGAAACTCAGTCTTCTGAGCTTAATGTCAGCCAGACTGAAGAGATCGTTATCATTCTGGAGGAAGACGACAGTGGAGAACCTGAGACTGGTATCGGTTACACTAATCCGGACTTGATGGCACCAAAAACTGACCCTGGAGATGAGGAGTGTGATGTAATCCAGGATCATGAAAATCCTCTGAACGACATCGGGTCTAATGTTCTGAACTCGTTCCGATGCTCTGAATGTGGGAAAAGATTCGGGTCCCTGAGCTACTTGAAGCTGCACATCAGATGCCACACAGGAGACCGACCTTTCCGGTGTCCGATTTGCAGGAAGTGCTTCTCGTGGAGAGGACGTCTCCAGAAGCACATGAGAATCCACACAGGAGAGAAACCTTTCAGGTGCTTGGTGTGCGGAAAAAGGTTCAGCGAGAGCGGCAACCTTAAGGTCCACATGAGAATTCACACAGGAGAGAAACCCTTCAGCTGCACCATTTGTGGAAAGAGCTACGCACAAAGAGGGAATCTGAATATGCACATGGCTGTTCACAAAGGTGACAGCATAATCAAATGCAGTCTTCATCCATCACAGCAGCTTCATCATCACAGCCAGGCAGGGGCGAACAGAAACTTTGTGAAAGTACAAGAATTAGCCCCTCAAGAGAATTTAAAAGCAGGGCCTAATCTCAGAGTTGATGAAAGTGGAAATGGTAAAGTCCATGTAAACTGTACAGGATGTTCTACCTGTAAGAAACCTCTCAATTGCTCTGTGTGTGGGAAAACATTTGGCTTTAAGGGACAACTGAAGGCTCACATGAGATGTCACACAGGAGAAAAGCCCTATAAGTGCCCCATCTGCTGGAAGTGTTTCTCGTGGAACGGCTGCTTGCAGAAACATGTGAAGATCCACACGGGTGAGAAACCCTATGAGTGCACTGTGTGTGGGAAAGGTTTTATTGAAAGTGGGAACCTAAAAGTTCACATGCGGATTCATACAGGAGAAAAGCCCTTCAGCTGTCCAGTGTGTGGGAGAAGATACAGGCAGAAAGGAGGTCTGACTAAACATCTGGAAGTCCATCAAGACCAGAAATGATGACAAACTTCATTCGAAATCGGATGCATCTTATTTACAGCTGTTAAACCTCATATTTTATTGAATATTTGTGAAAATTTTCTCTAATTCCTTATCCTGTAGAATATTATCCTATTTAACTCAAATAACCTTTTTTCTACTGTAATACTCGACTCATTGTCTTCAGTTCTTTAACTGCAGATATGTCTAGGAAATGCTAAAAACTTTGAATAAAATAAAATAAATATGGATGCAAGTCATGAAGCAGTGCAATCCGCTTTATTTTTTCTGAACCCCATGCAAGAAGAAGACTGAATTGAACTCAAGCAAACCCAAGGCATGCATCAGATCCAATAGCAGCAGAATTTATGCTTCTCTTTTGCAGATACAGACATAATCAAAGCTCCAGGCCCCTGACTTGAAGAACATCTGACTGGAAGAATTGTGTGGTAGATAATTTTCCATATTATTAAGGGATGTATATGTTTTCGAGGCACTGATGCAGAATGGAGTGGACCCAACACATCATGTCCTGATCTAAAGAGATTCAAGAAAAGAATAGAAACCGTTGTTGACGTCTAGTCTGGGATCCCACTTCCATTCTTCCCAGCAGTGGTCAGCCTAACAAAATTACTCCAAAAGCACATCGACAGCTCATCCAGGAGGTCACAGATTGGCTTAAAGATAAAAAGTAACAATGACTGATATTAAAACTGCATAAGATTGTAAAACAATCATGTGGGGTCCATACAAATAAGTCCTGAACTAATTTGTGACATGAGAATAAATAAACACTTGTCTGATTAGATCCTGTTAGCTTAACTTGAAATGTAAAAGTTTTTTTTTTCAAATGTTGATCAACAGATGTTAATTTATCTGTTTCGCAATCATAATAATCTTTAATCAGTTTTGCTTCAAATAAAGAACTTCATATTTACTAGATTAATTAATCATTTACAGGTCTGTATTACCTTCATGAACAGTGAGAAAAAAAAAGAATTGAACCTGTAAAACTGTGATATTAAATTTGATGCCTGTTGACAATCTATGTGCATATAGCCTTTGTGTTGATGCACCTAAAAAACAAAGTTAGGAAAATGATTTGACCAAAGAAGAAGACAGGTAAAAATGTTACTTAACATTAGGGCCATTACAGGTTGGAGGAGTGATTTTCTGTCAAATAAAATCATAAATTTCTGACATGTACAAGAAAATAATTATATATTCTCTGATGCCAAAAAGTTGTAAATTTGCAAGAGTTGTTTCCCCCATAATTAAATACAATATTACAATATTAAAACTAGACTATTCTTTGGTAGTATAGTCAAAACTCCGTAAAAAAAACAAACAAACCTTAAGTTTATTATCTGATGTTCCTTTTTTTCCAGTAAATTCTTGACTTTTTGACATCAAAGAGTACTCAAGTTTTTTTCTTGAAACCGTGAATCTCTTACATTTTTGGGTGGAAATTTACTCCAGTTATCCACAATATCCTCATTACTATAACACAAGATGTAAATCTGCAAATAAATTAAACAAAAACAACAAAAAGCAACCTAAGTGTCGTCCGTGTCGTTTTATTTAACAACAGACCCACTACCACCTTTCATCTGTAAAGGCAGCAGTTTGGACTCATTTCAATGGAATATTATTGATTTAAGTTAAAATACAAATTCCAGTCCTGAAACAGAAAATCTGTCTCAACCTGTTGCATAAATCAACACATTTCTAAACCACACAGCCTGACAAACACATCAGGAGACTTGATTATTTCAGGCAGCCTGACAGGAAACCAACGATCCATGCTTCTGGAACAGCTTTATGAAGAGATTCTCAGAATAGATTCACTTTGGTGATTTTTATCCCAAGCTGTCATGATTTCAGGTAAAACAAACACAAATAAATAAAAACAATAGTAAAAAAAAGTTTAAGCAAATAAAAATACTATTTCATTAGATTTTTATTCCTGATACAAGTGGAGCTGCAGCTTTTCTGGTAATATTTCAACTTCAGTTTGACAGTTTTTGTTATCCTAAGATGCTCTTTATGACATAATTTATCTTAGTATGATGAATTTGAAAACTCATCATCTTGAGATAAATGTATAAAACAGTTGAGGGATATGAAACATTATTGATTTCTCTTGAATCAAACTCATTCTTATGTTTGAATATAAGAGACCAGACCTGGATATTTGTAAACCTCAAAAAACTTTAGATACAGCATAGCTAAAGATTATTAAGTAAATACAATTGTAAGTTCTTCAGTAAAAATGGTGTTCAGTTGTAGAAGCAGATTTTCCTGTAAACTACGTATTAAACCAGCTCCTTAGGATGCAAGAAGACACTTTAACTTTAACTTCATTTATTTTTTATCAGAAGGTGGCACTATTGAGCTCTTCCTTAAGAAATTAACAATTTCTAAGAACATTTTTCAGGAAAAGCCTCACTGTTTCAAGAAGTTCCAAGATATAATTGACGTACAATTTTTCAAACCGATAAAAACAGTCATTGAAGCAACTTCAGCAGATGAGTCACTTCAGCTGTATAACGTGTATCGTTTCAGGTTGATGCTCGCGTCATCCTCATGTGTTTGTTCCCCTGACGACTCACCGACACACTGATGGTATTTGAGCTCCGTGAACCAAGCGAAGCTTTTCTTACACGTATCACAATTGTACTTCCTTTCTGCATCGTGGATGGACATGTGAGACAGCATGCTGGCCTTGTTTGTGTATTTTTTCCCACAAACCGAGCAGCTGAACGGTTTCTCTCCAGTGTGAGTTCTTATGTGAACCTTGAGGTTCGAGTTGGAGGTGGATTTGTGTCCACAGATGGAACAGAAGTACCTCTCTGTGTGCTGCTTCATGTGGATCTTCAGGTAGGAGCTATAGCGGAAGGCTTTGCCACACTGAGGGCAGCTGTATGGTTTTACGTCCGTCACATATTTCACTCCTTTCTCCAAAGGCTCTTGTTTGGGCGGGTTTGAGCTCAACTGTGGCTTCTTGTAGTCCTTCCAGAAGTCGCTGTCGATGCTGTCGTCGCTCTCGGGTTGCAAAGACTCGGACGGTTTGTTATCAGAGCAGCTGGAAGGATTTCTGCCAGAATCGCTTTCTGAATTTGAACCCGACCCGAGTTTTGTTTTCGGTCTCCAACCTTCGCTGTCGTCGGTGTCAGGGTCGGAAAACTCTGAGGTTTTTTCCATCTTACCTGGTTCCCCTTTTTCCACACAGTCTTTATACTCCTCTGTGGGATGAAGCTGTAAGAACTGAGGCTTCTCTTCGTCTTCTTCAGTCTTCATCGGCACAGGACTGAAAGTGAACCTGCCGATCTCAGTCTCCTCTTCTTCTTCTTTAATCTGCGGAGGCCGCAAATCCTCCTCCTTCACTTTTTCCTGTATCTTTGTGATCCTGTCAGTCTCAGAGACGTTGCTGGGTCCATTGAGGTTAAAATTCGGCAGAAGTTGACTTGAGTCTGTCCACAAGTCATTTTCAGTTTTAAAAGACGCTGAAACCTCCATGTTGGGCTCTTTTTGCAGATCAGAATCTGTGATCACCGGGTCTCTTGCGCCAGTGTCCTCACCTTCAGCCGCCTCCTCGGTCTGTTCCTGAGGAAGTTCTGATGTCTGATGAATAGTCTTGTGTTTAGACAGCAGATAATAGGTACAAAACTCAGCGCCACACACTCTGCAGCGGAACACCTTCTTCCTTTTCCTGTGCACCTCCATGTGCTTGGTGAGGTGCCTCCTCCAGGCGAAGTCCTTCCCGCAGACGTGGCAGGTGAACTGGGTTTGTCTGGTGTGGAGCCTCATGTGCTGAATCAGCGAGTCTTTGTCGCTGCAGCTGGTGTTACAGACCGAACAACTGAACAGTTTTCCTCTGGAATGACGCCGGAGGTGCAGGTTGAGGTCTTCACTCGTGGAGAATCCGTTGCCACACTGAGAGCAGCAGAGCAGCTTGTTGGCTGGAATCTGTTCCTCGGTTTGTTTATGAGGATGCCCAAGAGAGTCGCACTCATGATTAACAAGCTCCGACTCTGAACTGACGGTTTTCTTGCAGATAATGCAGGTCAGCAGCTTCTCTCCTGTATGATCTGAGGTGTGTATCGTCAGCAGACCTCCTGTTGTGAATTCTGCTGCACAGAAAAAGCAGCTAAGCCGTTTTGTATCAGAATGACTTTCCGAGTCACTTGCCTCTTCTTTTATTTGGCTATTTATACTTGACTGTGCAGAGTGGCAGTTTTTAATGTTCTCCATATAGTCTTCACTTGTATTTTTAAAAACATTAGCTTCAGTTTGTCTTTGAGGAGGATGCAGACTGTTTTTCTTATCTTTATAATGCTTGTCCTCCTGGTCCAGTCCGGAGCTGTTAACCTGCTGATCCGGTGGATCAAACACCTGCAGGGTAGCTAAAAGACAGAAACAATATGTTTATGTTTGAATTAGAGTCTATATATGAATAACCTGCCACATTAAACCTCTCAAAGTTTGATGTTTATAAAGTGCTTTAACAACAGCCAGAGCTGAAACAATGTGCCGAACATCAGTCATAAGGAAATAAGACAAAAGAAAGCATAAAAATAAAGTTACAAAGCTAAACACAAAAATAATTAATTTAAAGCTCAATTCAAAACACAATAAAATGACGCCGTTAAACAGACAAATTATTAAGTAAAATCAAGTCTCTGCTGGGGTGAAGACCAGGGGAACAATAATGTTTCAGATGGGTTTTAAAAATGGACATGGTCTGTCAAATTTAGGGCCAAAATGAATAAATATTTATCATTAATGGGACAAGTTAGTGATAGTTGGCATTAATTTAAGTTACAATCTGTTACAGTTCACTCACTACATGAGCAAAACTTTCTTGCCATGTTTAAAATGTATTAGAAGAACACAAAATGGATCTAAGATAATAAAAACCAGGCACAAGCTGACAGAAAAACATCTAAAGAGACTTTGGTGACACCAGTTATTGAGCATTTCAACTGATTTGTTTATTCCACAAGAAATAACAGTTGTGGGGATGCAGGGTGGTGCTGATAGCAGCCTGGTTGCCTTGTAGGAAGAAGGATTGTGTTCCAATGCATGGAGTTTGCATGTTCTCCCTGTGAGTCTGTGGGTTTCCTCCTGGGTACTCCAGCTTCCTCCCACAGGCCAAAACCTTAATGTTTGGTTAATGAGTTTCTCTAAATCAGAGGTATCTAAACTTTTTATCACGTGGGCCAAAACAGTCAGTTCAAAAGTGCTTGTGGGCCAGAAAATAAAATAAAATAACAACAAAAAACATCAGCAGACTGAGTCCGCATGTATTATAAGTAACATTTGTGTGAATAGTTGCTTTGTTTGCAGTAATTGCACAACAATTCCTCTCTCCTCAGATTTAATACCAGGTCCTAACAAATACTATTACACAACCAGTTACAGAAACTGTTGTCTTAGTTGAGTTTTTGTCAATGACAATGAGGTAAATGTTTTACTCTTTGGGTTCTCCTACTATAATTTTCAATCACTTTTAGCAAATAACATAAGGTAGCACAAATTGTTAAAGGGATGTTCAGATTCCCACAAGATCCATGCTGTTTTATAATACAATCATTACGATACACAATAAGCATAAAATACAGCGCATTACCGATAAAACTTTTAAAATGTTAATGCATAAGAATAATTATCTAAGACGATAATTAGGATGATATCAGGTGCCAGGTTGTGCTCTAAGACGAGCTTAGCTACCTTTATCTTAGCATCGATTTTAGATGTAAACTTCAGAACAAACTGATGAATATAAAACAAAGAGAAAAACAGAAAACGAACCTGTGTGTCCCGATCCAGCAGATGGTCTTTGTTGATGTAGATCCATTCTTTAAAAATGGTTAAAACTGCCAATTTTTTACAACGGACGACTTTAACCTACCAACGTAAACAAATACAGAACGGTTGAAAACTACTTCCGGGTAATGTTTTTCAAAATAAAACTCAAACTGCGGCAATCCTTTTCATTATTGATCAGGTTTTGTTCAAATATAATAAGAAAACCATCAAAAATGTATTTAGATGTAATACAAATCATGGTGGTTGAGCTTATCCTCAATAATTCTGTTTCTGCGTGGCAACAGAGCAGTTGTTAATGTTTTCTTTAATGAAATAGGTCATAATAATGAATAAAGTCATAAAAACAATGTATTTTTTAAGAGTCTGTGTAAAATATGTAGTTTCATCTGTAGCTCGATGCATTACATAACCACTTATCATTCTTCAGCACGAACTAAAACCAAACAAAATTGCGAGAATATTGTTAGTCCTACGGGTTAATTGGACCCAAATTTGAGCTCTTATTTTGAAGGCGCACTGGAGAAAACAAAGAATAGCGGAAGTCCGTCGTTGTCAGCAGCTACTGGTGTATGCTCAGTTTCTCCACATATATCCCATATAGAGGGAGTTAGTTTGACCAATTAATGTGTCTAAATGTAAGTTCTTCGCTGTTTTAACTGTATTTTCTTTTTTTTTTTCTGGCAGCAGCTAAGCTAATGTTAGCTTAGCGTACTGAACGACAGGACGGGACGTTGTCAGGGCGACGCTTTGACGGTGATCATTCTGTGTTCATGATGGAGTTTATGGAGAGGAAGTTCCTCTGATTGTGTGAAGATGTCCGAACTCCAGAGGGTGATGAAGTTGGACACCGAGCAACCAGAACGAGCAGAGGAAGGACCGACTGGAAGAAAATCTGGAGAATCTCCCAGACTTTCTGGTAAAGTCTCTGCTCTTTCTCTTTGTTTTTAATCTTTTAATGTCTGATATCGACTTCAAGGGCAGCAAATAGTGGATCATCTTTAAAATCAGACCAATTCTATTCAGTCTAATAGGTGCCTAGTAATGTACTTGAATGATATTACATCGGGTAAGTTTACCTTTACATTCTCTTATATATTTCCCAGTAAGTGAACCAATTTGTATCCACTCATCGTCCCCGAATACAGTTATAAAGTCCTTTTCCCACAATACATTTAGGATTTTGCAATCTAAACCAAAAATGTTCCTTTACTACCAGATTATAATTCTCCTCTAGAAGGCATAAACACTTTGGAATATTATCATTTATCGCAATAACTTCTGAGACAATTTATTGTCCAGCAAAGTTTGTTGTGACAGAATTACTCAGTAAGTGCAGTGAAGTTTTTGCTGTTGATTGTTGTGTTATAACCAAGAAATGTGTGAGTTCTTTGGTTTCATGCATTTCTTGTACAGCAGATAGTGTCTGGATCATCTCTGTAGAAAAATAACCCAGGGTGTGTTTCTGTTTCCCTGCAGGCATCCACCAGGTCAAACAGGAAGTAGTTGCTGAGCAGGAGAAGTGGAGTCTCAAACCAGACCAGGAGGAGCAGAAAACTCCACAGATTAAAGAGGAACAGGAGGAGAATGAGATTACAGAGTTAACTTTCAGTCCTGTCCATGTGAAGAATGAAGATGATGAAGAGAAACCTCAGCTCTCAGAGCTTCATCACTGCAAGACCGAAAAGGACAGAGCTTTTATTGGACCAGAACCATATCAGTGCGTAGAATCAGACAATGAAGACAACACTTCAGATTCCTCAGAAACCGACGTCAGTAATGGAAACTGGGAGGAAAGCAGCGACTTATCGGATACAGACTCTGTTAGAAGTAATAAAGATTCAGTGGATGGTAAATCAGGAAATGGTGAATTGCACACCTGCACAGAATGTGGCGAAAAGTTCAGCCTCCAGATTTATTTATTAAGACACAAGAGAATCCACACAGGAGAAAAACCTTTCAGCTGCTCTTCTTGCCGACAGGCTTTTATATGGAAATACGCCTTAATGAAACATGTGGAAACTCACAGTGACGACAAACCTTTCAGCTGCTCCATCTGTGGCCAGAACTTCAGGAGGAAGGGATGGTTAACTCAGCACATGAGGAGACACACTGGAAGAAAACCTTACAGCTGCTCCATCTGTGACTGTTCTTTTGTGTGCAAGCGTGAACTAGCTGATCACACAAGGACTCATAGTGGGGAGAAACCTTTCAGCTGCTCTGTCTGCAAGGCGCCTTTTTCCAGTGAAAAAACACTGGTGGTGCACTCAAAAATCCACAGCGGACAGAAACCACACAGCTGCCCTTATTGTCCGACAACTTTTAGAAGAAAAGACAGTTTGAAGCGACACTTAAGAACCCACAGTGGAGAGAAACCGTTCAGCTGCTCTGTCTGCAACCAAAACTTCAGCGTCAAGGAGAGCCTGAATCGGCACATGAGGCGTCACACAGGAGAAAAACCTTACACGTGTTCTGTCTGTGAGGCCCGCTTTCAGCTAAAGCAAACTTTAGTGGAACACATAAGAATTCACACAGGGGAGGAACCGTTCAGCTGCTCTGTCTGTCAGGAAGCCTTCAGGAGAAAACAGGATTTTGTGAACCACACAAAGATTCACAGCAAGGCTATCTGCGAGGTGTGCGGCCAAAGCTTCAACAAAGCTGTTCTCTTGGCTCGGCACATGAGATTTCATGACAGTGAGAGAGCTTTCAGCTGCTCCATTTGCGGGGTGGCTTTCATCAGGAAGAATGCCTTAATCCAGCACATGAGAACCCACTCAGAGGAGAGACCGTTCAGCTGCTCCGTGTGCAAGGCCGCCTTCAAAAGGAAGGATGGCTTGAAGCTGCACATGAGGGTTCACACCAAAGAAAAACCATACAGCTGCAAGGGCTGCAACAAGAAGTTCACCCAGCTGTCCTGGTCCAAAACGCATCAGAAACGATGTTTAAGCTTACGCAGCAACCTGAGATGATGTTGGCTTTCAAGCTACAGATTAATCAAGTTTCATCAAAATGTCTCATCATGAGATAAAAACCAGCATAAGTAAAATAATTGAGATATTTCACAAGACCTATGAGGGAAACAAATTTTGAGTTATTTCAGCACTGTACCAGGGTCTGATGGCAGGCAGGAAGACATCTACTATGTATATTAAAGAAAAATGGGAAGAGGAACTGAAGGAACATATAAGTGAGGAGGAATGGTTTACGACCTGTAGGACGCAGTGCAGGCCACCTGCTCCTGTGTGTGGAGGGAATTTAATTGGAAAAATATGGTTAGATTTTTCATAACCCCAAAGATCAGTACCAAGATGGTATCCAGTTCACAGCCATGCTGGAGACTCTGTGGCCAGACTGATGTAGGCCACACGCACATATTCTGGTCCTGTCAAAAGTTATCCACATACTGGCATAATGTATGTCTTATTTTGAAAAACATATTGGGATATAGAATACCCAGGTCATGTAAAACACTCTACCTGGGCTGTCTCACACACGAAGCGATTCAAAAGGATGAAGAATATCTGTTAAAAATGTTGCAACAAAAAAAACCATCACAAAACTATGGTACAAACAGGAACCGCCGGCGGTGGAGCGGTGGCTGGGCGTTATGGAGGAGACCTTTGTGATGGAGAAAATCACACATAGACCAAGATTGCAGGAGGATCAGTTTGTTGTAAAATGGAGAAAATGGAGTGACTATAGATGCCACTTTTGTAACTAGCTAAATAGGAACATTGTTGACGAACATTTATATATGAAGATAAATGTATTGATACCTCTCCACTGTATCTGTTTTAAAGAAATGTTCAATAAATAGTATAAAAAAATTCTCATCATGGCCTCTAAGACAAAGTTTCTGCAGTATGAAGTAGGGCATGACCCTACTCAGCATAGTAGGGCCATGGTAAAAAAATTTTTTATTTGAAATAACAAAAGAACAATACCAGATTTACATTGTATTGATATGAGAATAAATTCATAATAATATGAAAATAAAGTCATATGACAAAGTAGAAATAATACAAAATCAAGTCAAAATAATATAAAAACTAAGTAGTAATTTTATGAGAAATCTGACGCGAAAAATGAAAAGTTAAATTGAGGAATGTTGAACATCTTGTGAAATTACACTCTAGTGGTTGTAAAAAATAAATAAATATTTAACACACCAGCATCAAATTACCATCAGCAGCATGACTTTAACAGGTTTGTGAAAACGACTTCATTTCCTGTAGAAAGTCTCTGTTGGCTCTCGGCTGTGTCTCAGATTAAAGCTCATCCTGCCTGGCCTCGGAGCTTAGGCGGATGGATCTCGTCTTGATAAGTTTGTAATTGTGCCTTACACTTGATTGGGATGTTAAAACAGTAGGATGATGTTTTTCAACTCCAACTTTCTTAAAATGTATCGACAGCCTCCTCCCTGACCTGTAGCTGTTTTTTGGTTTTATGTTGTTTGTTCATAAATGTTCTCAAACAAACTTATGAGGCCTTCAGTGAACAGCTGGATTCATTAAATTACACACAAGTGGACTAGTTGGGTGACTTCCATGGGATTTTTACATGGAAACTTGTACAGACTAAGTGTAACTTATTCTTCCTTCTCATTCATGCACATTTGAACATTCACTGATGTTTGTAGTTATGGCTGTTGCCTTTGTAGGGAGAACCTCTTCACCCCACGGGTCATGTCTGAATGAAAAAACAGTTGATCTGATGGAAGATGATTATTTTTATTCATTTTAAAGAGTTTCATTTAGATTGATTTGATTTATCCTAAATTTGTGCTGTATTAGCCTGTTATTTATATTCTTTTAAATCAGTAATTGATTTAAACAGTTTAGATAAATTCATAATGAATAGAAAGCTTTTCTTACCTCTGTTTGTTTTTATATAAATACCTTATTTTAAAACTATTTAGGTTTTATAGTTTTGTGTGGTTTGTGTCCAACCTGGGAGCCAGTCCATTAATTAGCCTGTAGCTAGAAGGCCCAGCTCTTTAGATCCTTCACTGTCGTTTAAATAGTAAAAAATTTAGCAATATTTTAAAAATGTAAAGGTAATTTTAAAATGTTAGTTTCAGCAGTTTTTCCGAAGTGCAACATATGTATAACATTTCAAGAAAGAATGGTACAAATATTTGTTATGAATGGATTTTCTATAAAAAAAATAAATGTCTCATTAAAGAAAACTTATAAAATCTAAAAACTAAAGTACATTTTGTTTCTTGGACACACTGGCGTTGGTCATTTGGAGAACTTGCCTGGAAAAAAAACTAAACTTTGTGGCGTTGAAGTGCAACATACGTTTTATACATTTTATTTTGAAGGCCATTTGAACCCACTTCTACCGGAAGTGTTTGTCTCCTAGCAGCAGAAGCTTTCCGAACAACGTTTACTTTCCTCCTGACAGTGTAGGGGAAATGTCCTGGTTGATGTTGCCTTACCCCGTCACTTATACACACGTTTAAAAAGTCACAATGGTTAAAATTATCTTTGACAACTTTGTTTAGTTACATTTTCTCCCGAAAGCAACAAAAGCTCAGAGTGTTAGCTTAGCTCGTTAGCTTGCAGCAGACTGACAGTGTTTCTGATGGAGTTGAGTGAAAACCTCAGATGTTCAAAGCGTTGGAGGAACGTCAGCTAACAGAGATGGAGGAACCGACACACAGTGAGCGGATGAACTCTCAGTTGGATGGTAATTTAGCTCTTCAATTCTGCTAAATGTTTAGCATTCAGGAACTAGCCTGCAACAACACAAAACAGAAGTGGACAAAATGTCGATGCTTGTTTTAATTAAGCAGAAAGTGGTTTTATAAACAGTGAGACAGACAGAAATGAGTGACAGTCTGAGTCACAGCAGGATCTCTTTAACCATGGCTAAGATTATAAAAAATTATATTTATTTTATATTATATCTATTTATTCAGATCCATTTTCTGCTCAGGCCAGAAATTTTAATTTTTCTCTTTTTTTTTTCTTTTAATGGATAATTTTCCACAAATAACATCCCATTGCAGAAAATGTATCCATCCTCTTATTGCAAAAGTTTTTCTTTAGTTTAAAAATGTAAAAATATAAATAAAATTGTGGATTTTTAAAATAACAAATTTACAATAGAATATATTCATAACAAATTTTCTTTTTTGGCTCTGAACGTGTTTTTCTTAGCTGGGCTGAGGGTAAAAATGGCTCTTTGGATTGTAAAGGCTGCAGGACCTCTGGTTTCATTTATAAGAGTCATGAAGGGCAAAAACAACATTTTCCTTTGCAAGTGACGAAATAAGACATGCAAAACTACCACAAAATAAAGCTGTTCATAAGTTTAATCCAATTTTAAGTAAAATTATTAATGATTATACAAATTCCTTTTATTTAATTTTAAGAATAGTGTTGGTCCTTTTAACTATATAAACAACAACAGAAACTACCCACTTGATCCTGATTAAAAGTTCACGTATCTTAGTTATTATTATGTATTGACCTTTTCAGCATGAACGACAGCTTGAGGTCATTTCTGGTAGTTAAAGAAAACTGGATGAGTCTGTGTTTTTAATCAGATGGAAAAGCTTCATGAGAAAAACATTCGGTTTCTATAAATTGTTGGTTTCCTTTGCAGGAGGTTGATCTGGCCAGTCCAGATCTTCTGCTTGGTCCTGTATATTAGATTATTGTCGCATTGGAATGTTACAACTATATGTACTAGGCAGCTTTTGAACCGATTAGTTACAATACTCCTTTTGATATCATGGTGGCGTCAACCTACTAACTCATTTAATTAAGTTCCCTTTGTCTCTGGAGCTCATATGTCCTCAAAACTTCAGTTATCCACCTCCATGTTGCGTTTATTGTTATGGCTGTAAAGCTTGTTGTAATCTGGATTTGATCAATTGTCTTCCTTTGTATTTTTGTTTTATCTGTGAGCTTCCTGTAACTTGCCTGTGTTTCTGTTTCCTGCAGACGTGCAGAAGGTGTTGGTTTTAAAAGAGGAGCTTCCTGCTGAGGAGGAGAACTGGAGTCACAACCTGGATCAGAAACACTCGCAGATCAAAGAGGAACAGGAGGAGAATGAGATTACAGAGCTTATATTCAATCCTGGGAAGAGTGAAGATGATGAAGAGAAACCTCAGCTTCACTGCCAACCTGAGAAGAAAAGACACTCTTCAGGTTCAGAATCAGGTCATGTAGATTCTTCTGAGACAGACGTTAGTGATGGAAACTGGGAGGAGAGTGGCGAAACTCCATCTCATTCAGACTCTTTAGGGAACAATAAATTTCCTGTAAGTGAGAAAGGCAAGCAGCTCTATAGCTGCAGTGAATGTGGGAAAACATTTAACCAAAAGTCGGATTTGCTGAGACACAACAGAGTTCACACAGGAGAGAAACCTTTCAGCTGCTCCATCTGCAACGCCTCTTTTACATGGAAACATGTGTTAGTGCAGCACCTGAGGACACACAGTGGAGAAAAACCATTCAGCTGCACTGTTTGTGGTCAGACATTTAGAAAGAAAGAAACTTTAACTTACCACATGAGGTGTCACAGTGACGAGAAACCTTTTAGCTGCTCTGTTTGTCTGCAATCGTTCAGCAGGAAGGAGAGCGTAAATCGGCACATGACGTGTCACAGCGAGGACAAACCTTTCAGCTGCTCCATCTGTGGACAAAAGTTCAAGAGGAAGGAAAGTGAAACCCGACATATGAGATGTCATTCGAAAGACAAACCTTTCAGCTGCTCCGTCTGTCACAGGAACTTCCCATCCAGAAGAACCTTGAAAGAACACACTAAGATCCACTCAGAGAACAGACCCTTCAAATGTTCTGTATGTGACGGCGCTTTTAAAAAAAAGAGTACGTTGTCAGAACACTCAAGAATCCATACTGGAAAAAAGCCTTGCAGCTGCCGGATCTGCGGCCAAAGCCTCAGTTCCAAGTCATATCTAACTGTTCACATGAGAAGTCACACAGGAGAGAAACCTTACAGCTGTTCTGTCTGTAAGGCCACTTTCAAGTGGAAAAAAACCTTTGTAAGACACTCAAGGGTCCATTCAGGTCAATAATGTTGTTCTTCAGAATGGTAGTGTTCATGTTGGTAGCAGCTTTAATACATCAAAATACTTGAAGAAGTGTTATTTCTGTATACTTTGAGGAAATTTCCCCCAAAAAGTGGTCATGTGAAGCACTTTGAACTGACTTGTTGCTGAAATTTTCTATTTAAATAAACTTGACTTGATTTAAAATTTGTGTTTTAGCAAAACGACAACCCCAAACACACCAGTAGGTGAGCAGCATTTTGGCTCCAGATGTTACAGATTCCAGAAGTTGATCAATTTTATGTTAAACAGATTTAAAGCAGTGATCAGTATTTTATATTAATATTTTTAATGTCTTTATTGAGATCAAAGCAGAGCCAAAGTCAGTCTTTTGTTGTGTGCAAAGTTGTTGGATAAAGCTGATTATTATTGTAATGTAACTAAGTATTTGCTCAGTTTATCACAAAGAAGTTAAACATTGTAAAACATCCAGATTTTTCAATAAATGTGAAGAAAAATATTGACTTGTGTATATCTCTCTTGCTGTGTGGACTGAGACGTTTTCTTCATGTTTTGGTTTAAGTTTAGAACATGCCGTTTTCCCAGTGGTTTGAGTGCTTGGAAATAAAAGTAGTGTAAGAGTTTTAATCACTTTAAACAATGTGTTTAGAAGTATCTCATCTGCAGGCACACAAGACCTTCTCAGTCAAATCGATCATCTTATGAGTTTCTTATTTCCTGCCATTTTCAGGTTTGACCTTATTGACTTGTTTTTTTAACAACATTGTAGGAATAGACCAATAACAGATCCAACGTGCTTGGTTAAGTTTTTAAAATAAGTTTTTATGATATACAGAGGCAACATGTGTCAGAGAGCTAGCAAAGTTGCATAGACAGAACATGTCCAAAGGACCTTGCTTTTTTTAGAAGATAAGAAAAAGGTTTGGATACTGAATTTTTTGGGCTTCCTTTCCAAGTTCAATTCTTGTTAAAAGTGACACCTAAATATGTTCATCAGTCAATGATTTCAACCTGTTTACTGTCACTTTGTCTTCTAATACTCTAAATTAAATCATGAATTCCTCTGTATGCTGTGATTTGAGTATAACAACTCGAGAAAATATGCGTTTATTTTTTTATTACAATGTTTGAAATTTCACCAAATTCTGATTTACACTATATAATCTTCATTTTTGGTTATAAAGCATTATTAGCGCTAAGACCTGTACTGTCTCTTTAAAAGAGCGCATTGTTATGACGTCAGTGTTCTCGGTTAGCGCTAGGCTGCCTAAGAAGAGGTAAAGATTCCTTGTTCTTGGTTGAGCTCAAATTTTATGTAAATGTGACCACATGCAGTTGTGAGTGTTTATATATGTTAAAACACAAAGAGGAGTCATTTTGCTGACGTCACAAGTACATTTCCCCTAGTTTACAGCAGATGCTATGCTACAGTTATGGAGTTTCTCCATGTGCTTATCTCCTTTCAGGGGAATTACGACTCTTGTGTGCGGAAGAGCTGCTTGTCACCGAGCATTTTTGTTTCCATTTGTTCAGGCCTCTGCCAGCAAATACTGTGGTGCGGGTATTTTCTTCAATATTACACATCGCAGAGCATATAACGATGATACATGCCCATTAGCATTAGTATACACCGGTTACCCGAGCTTTTATTCTGAAGGTCAATTCGACACGAAAACTAACGACCGGAAGTGACCTTCCACTTTCGGAAGCTATGCGAGCAAGTTTAGTTTCCTTTTTTCTTTTTCCTTCGGTATGTTAAGTCACTTTGTTGAGAAGGCCATAAGAGTACAATAGCTTATTTATTAAAGTTGTTATTAATAGTTTCGATTATGTTTTTAGTGTTTGGTTTAATTGGTTTTAGCTGAATTTTCTCTCGGAAGTAGCACCGGCTCCGAGTGTTAGCTTAGCCCGTTAGCTGGAGGCAGACAGCAGCACAGCGAGTCAGAGACACTTTAATAGAGAACAAACTGTTTCTGACGGACTTTAAGGATAGAAAATATTCTTATGCGATTGTATGGAAACATAGGCACACCAGAGTGCTGGAGGAAGGAAAGGACGATGGAGGAGCCACCAGATGGTGAGCAGACGGACGCTCAGCTTTATGGTGATTATGTTTACATCTTTCCTTAACTTTAGCATTTTAGGAACAATATCTTTGTTTCCAATGATTATTTCACACCTTCAAACACAAACTAACACTCATTAAATGTAAGAAATGTAAACAAAACAAACAGACAAAACCAATATAGCAAACAAGTTTCTGAGCATTGTCGATCACTCACTATTTAAATACAACCAAGTTAAGCAAAATGCTTCACGATTTTTTCTAGACAGGAATCACTTTGAAATTCTTGCTGTATAATAACTTTTAACAGAACAAGTCTGGTTTTATTTTTAACTGCTTGCAGAATATATGAATCCTAAAAGTTATGGTAATTCTATCTCTTAACATGATTTGTTCTCTATTTATTTGTAAATGTATGTGTGACTCCGAATGGTTTTAAAAAGGCTACCTTAACATTGATGAGACTTATTGATAATTGCGCTGTTGGTGCAGTGCTGTGGTCAGATTTCCCCTAAACAGTTTAGAACATTGATTTGTAGTTTTTACTGTCAAAGTTTGATAATAAACACAGTTTTCACTTGATATGAAAACTGGTATAACTTGTATTTGTTTGCGTTTCCTGCAGATGTCCAGCAAGTGTTGGTGATCAAAGAGGAGCTGGTTGTTGAGGAGGAGGACTGGAGTCCCAGACC
>CAEGAE010075199.1:0-18637 GCA_903067095.1 Girardinus metallicus
TATATAAGAATGAAAAACTATTGAGGAAGAAGTGGTACTGTTTCCATTCTCTATTGTTGGTTCCATGCTCTACTGTTTTTCCTAAATCTCCTTCTTCTCAGCTGAATTTTAATTTTACTTCAAAATATATAATTCAACCAAAATATACATGTTCATTTTACTAGGAATACTGTCGAATAGAAATGGACTTCACCAAAAAGTTATAACTAATGTGCAGAAAATAGCTGTGTTGCAGTTGTGGAATTTAATGCCAACTGATGTTATATTTAGTGATAGTATAATAAAATGTGAAGGACAGATAAAACAACATTTTAGGAAAGTCCAAACAATTTAAGTTAGGATCTAATATATTACACTTCAGTTATTTACGTGTTTAACCTAAAATTACATTCTGCCAAGTTATCCTCCATGTCTTTTTTGTTTGTTTGATTTTATTTAATTTCTATAAACTGATTCAGTGATTTAATAATAGCTGTATATCCTGAATAAACTAAACAGTAACTACTTCGTTGAAGTGAAAATTCTTCAATAGATAAGATCCACTAAACCTCCGACACACAGTTTTCTGTGATGAGCTTTTCTTGTACAGAATACACGTAGCTTCGTATGGGTTAGCAACAGAAACAAACGTCTTCAAGTTAGCTAGCGGGCTAGCTAGCTAGCAAGTGTACATTAGCAGCTAGTTAGCGGTCACAGAAACACAACAATCTCGTTCTTTTACTAGGATGCATGACCTAGAAGTCAAGCTACCTGACATGTTGACAAGTGTAAAATATTGTATCAGGAGGTATGATTGTGTTTACGCTGATTTTGTATAGTATCTTCTGAAATTGTCACTGTCATTGTTGTTAATAAAGTTTGAATTTAGACGTTAGTGTGCGACTCAAACTGTTGCCTGACGGAAAGTCCTGTAAGGAAAAGAAATACATAAAATTCACTAGATTAAATAGTTCCGCCACGGCAAAATTCAAGAACTGTAAGTAACGTATTTAAATTTAGGACATTTCTACGGCTTAATTTTAGATACACGCATTTAAGATTTCTGCGATGGACTGGCGAACTGTACAGGCCCCGCCTCACGCCCGTTACGATAGGCACCAGCACCCCTCCCGACCATAAGATAGTGACGGATGGAAATAAAACTCCCCGAATCAGCCGACTAAGTGATGAAAACGCACCTCCATGCGTTTGTTCTGCATGTACGCCGAGCTGAAAGCGTCGTCCACGTCTTCTCTGGGCATGTTCTCCAGGAACTGCCGCACCTGCTTAATCCTTTTAAGCGTCCCGACTCTGGCAGATATCACAGGAATCTCTAGTAGAGGACACAGATTCACAACCCGCTGAAACACCACCTAAATACCTCAGAAATTCAGACACCTTCATCAAAAGCCTACATTTTCCAGATCCTTGACCTTCTTCAATGACCCTTACAAACATGTATAGCATCCAGGCAGCCATTTGATTATTCTGATGATTAATCTGATATTTTGCAGATTTTTATATTTAACCACTTATGACCTTTTAATACAAATATTAGAAATTCATTAAAAGATGCAAATAATTATTTAAAAAAACCAAACATTTTATTGCCTAAAATGCAACTAGTGAGGTTCAACTGCGTGAAGCTCCACTTGATTAGTTCTGGGTGGAACACAAATACAGACAATGGTGTTTTTATCTTAAATACAACATGTATTTACATATTTCGTACAGTTTTGAGTTAATTACTGCTCCGAATATGTATATTTTTCTTCAGCAAATGTTTTTTTCTGACTCTGCACTCCAGCTAACAATCAATCAATTACTATTAGTTGAGAATTATTTCAATAATTGATTAATTGTGATTAATCTGATTAATTATTAATATATAAAAGCATGACCCCCATGCAGTCCTTAATCATTGTAATATTGTACAGAATTATATATTGTGCAGATCTAGTTATTAGTTATTCCAGATTGTTAAGATTCATAGCGGTCCTTCCTACTGCAAAGCGTCCATATTTACCTGCAGGTTTTGCCGCCACTTCCTTCACCTTTTTGCAGTTCTTGGTGCTTTTCTCAGGACTCTGGGTGTTTCCCTGGGAGGTGTGCTGCTTGTAGCACTCTTCAGCTGAACGTGTCCCCACCATCCTCGCTACCTTCGCCCAGTAACCCACTGCATGTCTGGGATAGCAGCTCACTACCCTGGAAAAAAAAACACAAGCAAACATCGATTGTCACACAGACCTATAAGCAGAAACTGAACGCAATAGCCACTTTAAAAAAAATCTTAACAGATCACTGCTAATTATGTAGCTTCTTTGATTGATTGATTGATTTTTTTAAAAAACATTTCCCTAACTTTTTACAATTTCCACTCCATCTTACACACTAAAACATGAACATGACATGCGCAAAGGGAAATAGAGATGTAGATTGTCAATGCTTGGTACGTGAATTATGATCTCCAAACAAATATTGTATCAGAGTAGGACTTTTCTTCCAAATTCTGGGTAGAAATATTGCAGTTCCAATGTTTTAAAGTTAATACATAAAAAAGAGAAAAAAATCTTATAAATTTTTAATAGAGTAAACCAATAGTTTGATTTAGGAAGAATTCAGAGTAGGACTGAAACTATTAATTGTGATTAATTATCAAAGTTATCGTCAACTAATTCAGTAACCGATTATTTGTTAACGGGAGTAACAGACTCCAAAAAGGCCATTTGCTGAAAAAACTTTATATTCCGAGTAGAAATTAAGCCAAAACTGACCAAAAATATCTATAAACTTTATATTTAAGATGACAAATCTTTTTTTGTAAATATGTTCTACCCAGAACTCCTCAAGTGTCAGTTTTAGCTTCGCCTGGTTCAGTTCCTGTTAAAAAAATTCTCATATTAATCACCTTTTGAATCCAATTCATAAATCAATTCTTCGGTGTATTAATGTTAAGTCACACAGAAAGGGCCGAACGTCTCACATGTATTATTTTTTAGTTGCAGATGTATCCTTTGCTACAAATGATGAAGCATACACTAAAAGAATGCTATTTTATTGAATTTTAGGCAGTAATATGTCTAAATTTACTTATTTGCTTACTTTCATCTTTTAAATAATTTCTGTTACTATATAAGTGGCTATTAAAAAATCCTCAGAATGTGCCTTTTTTTGGTCGTATTGATTAATCATCAAAATAATCAATAGAATAATCGATAACTAAAATAATTGTTAGTTGCAGCTGTATTTCAGAGATCAGTAACAGTTGAATTTCAGAAGAAACTGCAGTGATTTCCTTTTTCCCTCAGAGCTTCATCTCATTCCTTGCATGTTTTGGGAATATTCTACGTACTCCTGCAGTTTCAGGATCTCGTCCTCCGTCCACTCGTCTCCGTCTTTCTCGTCTCCGTCTTTCTCGTGCGGAACAACAGTGCCACCTTTTTTTTGTTGCCGTTTCCTGCCGGGCTTCGTCGCCGTCGCTGGTGGCGGCGCCTTGCTACTCCTGCCCTCTTTCTTCTTTTTCTCTTGCACCTTGTTCCTCTTTCCCGCTGCTCTGCTTTTCTTTTTCTCCTTCGGAGCTTTTGGGGACTGGCTGCGTGAAACCTCACCATCCGGCTCTGATTTGCCAGAACTGGTCAAACCTTTCGCACCGCGCCCTGCATTCGCTCGTCTCCTTCTGGTGCTCGGCAACTCGTAATCGCACAACAGTCGGTTTGATGCCTTATCGCGAACTGGAAGAGACTCTTGAGGATTTATGACAGTTTCTGATGTTCTCGTTGGCGGCCTGGTGGCGTTCTGTGTCTGTTTCTTTGATGACCTCTGAGGTTCACGCCGTTTCTGTGGACCGGCGTCCGAACACGGCCTTTTCTCTGCACCTGGACGCTGCCGGTTGCACCTCGTTCTGCCAGAAACAGCTTTTTGATTGCTGATCATCTCGTTAGTTGAATCAGTGGCGTTCTGGTCCCGGTTAGCCTCAGCCCTGTGCAGCTTCCTGTCCGCCTTTACCCGTCTCGCTGGTACCGAGCAGCCCTCGTCTTGACCCGATTCGTGTCGCTTCAAACCTGGAAGCAAAGGAAACATTTGTGATGAATCTTTGCACAATTCAGCGCCAAATGTTGTCCTCCGCTGACAGATTTACCGTCACTGCAGGGGAAGAGGACTTGTACGGGCTTCTTGGACGTGCTCAGTAAAATATCCTGTGAGAACAAGAATATTAACAACTTAGAAACTGGACAGGATTGCAACTAGCAATTATTTTAGTTTTTGATTAATCAGATTAAAAGAGTGGAGCTTTAACAGCTCCCATCAAGCATTCCTAATAACTGTGAATTATTATGTAAGGAAATTATGGCCAACCCTTCTTTCCAAAATTGCTTTAATTCAGACATATTAGAGTTTAAATTTGTTAGGGCTGCAACTAACAATAAGTAATTTATTATTCTGGCAGTTCATTCAATAAAAAATTGGCACATTCTGAAGATTTTTGTTTAACCACTTGAGCCATTTTTATACCTCAGAAATACATCAAAAGATAAAAATAAGCAAAAAAATTATTTAAAAAAAGGAAATTAACATTTTATTGTTTAAAAGTCAATAATTTACCATTCCTTTAGCGTTTGCTTGATGATCTGTAGCAAAGGATGCATCTGCAGTTCAGCCCTTCCTGCTCAACTTATCAATACGATGTAGGGCTGATGGAGCTTTATCGGTTATTTTTTGCATTAACCGATTAATAATTGATCAAATGGTGCCAAATATAAATAGTTTTTAACAGAATTTGAATTGGGTGAAGCTAAAACTCCCACTCACTTTTTATTATTATTTTAAATGCAAAATGTATATTTTTTGTAACTTTTTGGCTTAATTACTGCTCTGAGTGGTGTTTTTTAAGCAAATTACCTTTTTTCAGTTTGTATACTCTTGCTAAAAATGAATCAATTATTAAATTAGTTGACGATTATTTCAATAATTGATTAATCACGATTAATCCGATAAATCATTTAGTCCCTGGACATCAGCGTTGATTCTCTGTATATTTTAACCCTTTGTCAGGCCTTTCAGATCCCTCAGGTCATAGAAATAACAAAAAACAGACTGAATGATTGATTAATTATCGGTGATTGGTCGCTGCGATGTGTGCTTACAGGGCTGGTTACCTCATAACCCTCGTGGATGGTAACGTTCATCTGAGCGTCTAGGATTACTCTCCCTCCTTTCCAGTACTCCAGAGGAGGCTTGATGACCCGGCCGCTTCGAGACACGTTGAGTGAGGAGGCAGAAGGAAGCGACTCGGCTGGAATTAGATAATTAAAACTCAGAAACAGATCTATGTTAATGCCCAGCAGCCCATCTGTTCATCTTGTTCTTACGTGTTTTTACAGATTTCAGTTTCTGCTGCCTCACAGGCTGATGCCTGGAAGGGAGCTGGGAGTCATTCTTAGACAAAACGGCGGCATCCTTGTTCTTCTTCTCTGCCTGCCTGTAGAAACAAGATAATATTTACTCATAAAAATAAAGAAATTGATCATATGAAATGCTGCCTGGGTATAGATGTCAGATACTAGATGTTTTTCCTCAAAAACGTGATTGAAAGGTCAGGGCTGAGCGCTACGACTTAAAAATAAAATCTCAGATTTTTTTCATACCAGATCCAAATGTAATCAATTTTGTTTTTGCTCAGTTTCTTTTCTAAAAAATAATTAACAGTAAGTATTTCCAAAAAGTGACTTATTCATACAACATCCCTTCTGTGAGTTGTATGAAGTATCAGGGCCGGAATAAAAAAATTTGGTTTAAATACAAGAATAAAGTTATAATATCATCAGGAAAAATAATAAATAAATAAATTACAAGTATTATCTCTAAAACCGATACCAAATTACACCTTGCCCTAATATTTTGTTGTACAGCGGTATTGAATTCAAAGTTTAAATAAATTGAAGCAGTAAAACGCGCTTGTCAAACAAGATGGCCGCCCAGGCATGCTGACATCACTCTATGGAAACCCATTGGTGGGAAAAAAATCCAGACGGTTCTAAAATTAAATCTTCAAAAAACAAAAATTCTATTTAACAATACAATCGATCTGTTGTCCAAGTCAATTACTCAGAAACTGTATTATTTTCCCCTGTATCCACACCAACAGCTGTCAATATTTTCTTTTTCAACCCATCCAACTGTCAATGTAATAAAGTCGAGGACGAACACTCTGATGCCTAAACATGGATTTTCACAAGAAAACTGCATTTTCATTTATTCTGGTTATTTTCTATGCTGATGAAAACATTTAATTTTTCACCACACTGAATGTGTTATAGTTGCAGGTAAGACTTCAATAAATCAATAACAATATAAATGGTGATATATATTATCACTATCAATAAATGTCTGGTAGAATAATAAATAATTTCACTGAACCTTGATTCAGAACCGCACAACTTTTAACCCCTCAAACTTTCACGGCAAAGTGAGTGGCTTGAACTCACTCTTTGGTTACCTAGCAACGGCCTGCTGAGTAACAGTTTCAAGTCAACCACCCTCCCCCAGCTTTGGTTACCTAGCAACAACCTTTTGAGTAACTGCCAAAGCAGCAGTTTAAGGTTTCGCCACCTAACTGCCTAAAAATGTTAAAACTGGAACGGTTACGCCACCAGTTTGCAGTTTGGCAGCTTTTCAGATATCTAAAACAAAAAAACTAATCAATAACTATAAATATTGATTGATATAAAACTTCTATGTTGTGATATGTTTTTTTAGCCATATTGTAAAGCCTCTTACTCTTTTGACTCTGACAGAAACGTCTCATAAATCGCCTTCCAGTTTGAAGGGAAGCCATTCACAAACTTCTTCAGGAACTTCTTTGGAAAATCTGAGGGAACAGAGAGAGAGAATCAGGAAACCTCACTTTCTTTTCTAAAAAACAAATAAAGCGGCCATTACGATTTGGTGTTCACTCTTACCAGAGGCGAGTTTGATGTTCATCTGTCCCATTAGGATGTACACCCTGCCGGAGACGGTCTTCAGCACCGATCTGGAGATCCGCTCGGTGATGACGTTGCTGTTCCACTGAATGTTCTCCTCTCTGGGAGGAAAAGAGAAACAAAATGGAAGCATTCACTCTAGAATCTCACCGTTAAGGTATGAAACAAGGCTGGGCGATGAAACAATTTTATCAGTTTATCAAATTTTTGGTTTTGAAAGTTAAACTTTGGGAAAATCCCGATTTTTTTTTTTTTTCCACCAATGCAATGTTGAACATGTTCAACATTACGCTGAACATGTTCAGCGTAATGTCACAGGGCGGCCATCTTGTTTTACAGCTTCTTTTTATTTAGACTTTGAATTGAGGTCAGCAGTCCAACGAAATACAAGGGTCAGGCTACGATTTTTTTTTTTTTAGTCCAAGATTGAAATCATATTACAAGAATAAAGTCATAATTTTACCAGAATAAAGTCATAATTTTATGAGTATTTTAACACATAAAATAAAAGATTAAAATGAGGAGTTTTACAGATAAGAAAATACTAAATCTTTTAACAAAATATTACCAGTAGGAGGATCTTAGAGTGATGGTGCAAATAAATGTATCTATTTTGAAGAACACTCTGCTCGCTCTATCCAACCTTTCTCCTTCTGGTAAAATTGCATCTTTATTTTGGCAATATTATGAAGTTATTCTCATAATTAAACAAAGATCCTCATAGCCTGGCCTTTGTACACCTCACAGAAAGGTTGATTGAAATAAAATCTACTTTTTCAAAATATTTTCTGTCATTTGTAATTTCTTATTTTGTATAAAGAGCAAAAAAATATTACAATCAGATCAGGCATGAAAAAAATAGGAGATCTTATTTTTAAGCTGTATCGCCCAGCCCTATTATGAGCGACGGACACTTACACATGAATCCCGTCCACAAACAAACCCTGACGATTCCTTCTGAGGAACCACTTCCTGAGATGAATCACACTCTCCTGTAAAGAAAAACAAAACACACATCTGATGATGACAGGAGCTACACGAAGAATTGAATCGAAACAATCGCAAAGAACTGGTTTGATATAACATTTGGAAGAATAGAGCATTTAATGTGTGTATCTGTAGTAACTGTGATGCTGCGTTGTTATGTTTTCCTTAAACCCAAATAATGACAAAGTTTTGTAGTATGAATAAAAATGAAATAAATCTGAGAAACAAATCATTAAGTTTTCATTCCTAGGTCACGTTTTTCCTTTTTTCTACAGTTTTTCTTTTAATCTCTTCTGTTTTTCTACTTTCAATTCATGTTTTACTTTTATCCCCAAGTTCTTTTTATTTCCTTTATGTTTTTGTTTTCTTTTTTTTACTCTACTTTAATGTAATTTCTATTATTTCTGTTTTGTTTTACTAGTTTCTCTTCTTTTTATTTCCTTGACGTCAAATTACTTTGTCTAGTTTCTTTTTAAAAATCCTCACCCTTTTATGAGCCTTTAAGATTTTGCCACTTTTAGTTGCCATTTTATTAAATTTTAATTAAACAATGCATCATTGATCCCAAAGGGAAACCAAACGTTGTTGTAACAAGGTCACAATAACATATTTTGCTGGATGATAAATTGTCACAGGACTTATTGAAATAAATGATAATGTTGTTTTGAGAACATTTTCAAGTGATATAATAGTAGTAATGGAAGAACACATTCTCAAAGATCAATAAACTTTAAATTCTAATGAACATTTAACACTGGCGCTGGAGGCCATTTGAAATATTCAAAATAAATAAAGAAAACAACAGAAACAACAAATAAAATAAATGATTAAGTCTCTGTAAACATACTTGTGTTTAAAAAAAAAGGGATAGTTGAGACCAAAGCACCAAACTGAAGATCAGTTGTCGTAGAGAGAAAAAAAATGTATAAATTAAGAAATAAAAATTACTGAGTTTCTTTTAATTTGTCATGTGATTAATTGATTTATTGTTTATTGTGACAGGCCTAGTTGTAACTCATTAATTCAAGCGTCTTCAAAGACTTGTTGTAGACACTGATGGCAAGAAGGAGCTCCTGTAGCAGTCTGTATTACAGCGTTTTTAAAGAAGCCTCTGAAGGAAGACTCTGTTTTTCTATGACCTCCTCTCCTTCAGTTATTGAACATTAGTTTGTCTTCTGCTTCTACTTACGAATGGGAATTTCTTCTGCTTGGGCCAAACGTTGCGTCTGAACACCGCCTCGTCTTTCTTCGGTATGGAGATCTGTGGAGTGTTGAGCACCAGCGGGTCCTCCAGTAAAACAGTAGAGGAGGGCGAAGCAGGGATCGGAGTATCCTGAGAGGTTTCTGACTGACTTTCTGGTGACTCCGCTTGGTTCTGGTTCGCAGCAGTATTCTTTGAGGGAACGTCCTGCATGTGCTCCGCGTGATGATTTGAGGAGACATCAGTGTCGCTAGACTCCTGCAAGTTCCCTAACAAAAGAAAATGTCATAAGGAAAATAGAATATTGTTTTTCTTTTCAATAACTCAATTTAGAGAGTGAATTTTATGTGCTTTATGGATTCATTCTACACAGATTGCTGCATTTTCCAAGTGTAATTTTGATGATTATGGTTTATGCAGAAAACGAGAACGTTAAACAAAACCAGAGCTGAAACGAATAATCAGATTAATCGTGATCAGACGATTATCGAGATGACTGGTAACTAATTTTGTAATAGATTAATCATTAACTGGAGCATACAGACTTAAAAATAACTAAACACACTCAAAGCAGAAATTAAGCACAATCTTTACAAAAATTATAAATATTTTGCATCTGAGAGCTTTGTAAATATGTTTTACCAAAAACTCCTCAAGTGATATAGTTTTTAGCTTCACCTGGTTCAGATTTCCAAATGGAATGCTATATTATTGCATTTTAGGCAATACAGTGTTTTTTTCTTATTTAAAAAGGGGAATTGAATTACTTGTTTATTTACATATTTTAATGTATTTGTGTTATTGGATAAAATAGACTGAAGTGGTTAATGAAAAATCTGTAGAATGTGCCAATTTTCTGTCCGATTAAACATCAGAATAATCAATTTCAAAGATAATCGTTAGTTGCACCTATATATAATTTTTTTTAATTAAATTATTGACATAAGTTAAGTTTCATTGACATTCTGTTGTACGTCAGGACTCGTACGTACTCTCGTTCCCTGCAAAGAGCTCCCTTCTGCTGCAGGTTTCAATCTGCTGATGTTCCCTTTTACTTTCCCTTTCCTTCATCAGAGCAAATAACTTGGCGGGAGACATTATGGGGCCTGTATCCAGAATAACAGCTGGACCTGTGCAGAACAAAGAAAAACAACATTATTTCTTTACATCTGAGTCATAATAAAAAGCAGAAATTATGGTATTATTACACAATAAATCAATTTGTCAAATGACAAATTAAAACAAGCTCAAGCTTTTGCACTTTTCTGTCTTTCCACCAAAGTCTGGAGGATAAATGTCTTCACTCAGTCCTGAACTTGCCCCTTTTTTGTTTACAAGGACTTCATAATTCATTTTATTTGTCGTTTTTTTATTTTTATTTTGGATATTTAAGACCATTTTCAAGTAATATATTAGTAATAATAGCATAAGAATGCAAGTTCACGCTGCAATTACCAAAAAGCTGTAGTTTTGTAAATAACACTTAAAACCGGAACGGGAAAATATTTTAAATAAAACACAACAAACAAAAACAATAAATAAAATGAAAATAAAAACCACACACCACCAAAAACAATAAATAAAATGGATTATGAAGTCTCTGTAAACAGAACTGCCCTTCAAAAAAAGTATTAATAATTAGAATGGAAATTAGTGAGCATATTTTAATTTATGATGTGATTAATAGGCCAGTCCCAATAAGCAATAAATCGCTTGATAAATTAAAACAAGCTCAATAATTTCCATTTGCATACTTAATCGTTTTTCTCTCTTTCTATCAAAAACTGGACTTTAAAAGTCTTCAGTGTGGCGCTTTGGTCTCAACTAACTCCTTTCGTTGAAAGACCATTTTGTTTACAGAGACTTCATAATTAATTTTATTTGTTGCTTTGTTTATTTATTTTGGATATTTAAAATCTCTTACAGTTCCAGTGTTAAATGTTTGTTAGAATTTAAAATTTATTGATCTTTGAGAATGTGTTCTTGCATTTTATGACATAAACATTAAGTTTTGTGAAAATAGTACCGAAACAACAATATTATCGTTTATTGCAATAATTCTGGGACAATTTATCGTCTAGCGAAACGTGTTACTGTGACAGGCATGGGGAATAACTCACGTTTGAGTCCATTGGATCCCGATTCTTTTGGTTCTGGGAATCTTTTAAGATTACCCCAAACCGGTCTGCAGGGGTTGATCTCAACCCTGTCCCCAAAGGCAGCAGGTCTTCTCCTGGCTTGAGGTGGACCCGAGTCCTCGGTGGTTCTGGGGGGGTTCTGGGTGTCATTCAGATCCAATTTCCTCTTCCTCAGCCTGTTCTTTATGGGAGAAAAGACGCAGCATGGAGATTTGGGATTGAGAGAGAGAGCTTCTTTACTGAACGCACTCCTCCCGCAAATCTCTGCGGGTTGGATCCTGCTGGGACCATCTGGGCTGTGATCTCCGAAGACCCCAGACGGGAGTTGGGACACAGATGTGGAATCCATCAGGACTCTGTTTCTCCGAGTGAACCCACGAAATCTGTCTTCAAGTGGGGAGACTTGGTGCAGAGGGACGCGGCTAATCGGATAGTCGACGGTTTCCTCCGGGCTGGAGACTGGCGACAGAGTGACCGCCTGCGCTGGAGTTTGACAGGAAGCAAACCTGTTGTTCTCCTTCATCTTTTCGGACCAGCAGATCCCCGCGGGGTCCCGGTTAAATCCCGGTCCGTCGGCCCTGCCGACACCCGCTGCTTTGACTCCATGTCCACATTGCTCTCCAACCTTCCGCATCAGCTCCTTGTCGCCCTCCGCCTCTTTCTGAACTTTAGATTTCAGCTTCGCAAAAATCTTCGCGGGAGACTGAAAGCAGGGATCTTTGCGTTGCAATAAATGACACGACGCCATAATCCTGCGGGATTAATCTAACAGATTATTGAACAAAATCAGATACATTAGCTTACAGTTAACCCGCTAAACCGCAATTTTCAAAAAACATTAGCCCCTCCCCCTTTAACAAAGTTCCGGTGACGCATTGTAATGCTGCGTTCTAGTTCTACTCGAAAATGGGAAATTCCGATTTTTCCGGTTGGAAAAATCAACTGTAAAGCCATCTGGGAAACTGGGAGCGATTCGTGCAACAAGTTACGACTTATAAGACCAATTTCGCGCTTCAATAGCACCAACCGCAGTAAGACGTAGTGGAAACCTGTCTATTTTACTAGGCACACATATAAAAGTCCGTCTAAAATAAATGTTACAGGTAGCGCCTCCAACTCTAAACTGAACAAACTAAAATCGGTGTTAACCCATGGAAAGTAACGCTTAAGAATACGTTTGTAAGAGGTACTGCAAACAATGTGCAGCCATCTTAAAATTCCGACTTCTCCATGAATTCCGACGTAACCTGAACGGAGCATTACAACAAAACGTTTCTACGTCATACTCATCCTTTTTTTTTTTTCTTAAATGAAAGACTATATAATTTAATTCGGATTAAATTTAGAAAAGATCTTTACAAGGAATTTGTTTTTAGTGTCTTTTGTTCAAACATAATTATTCTGAATAAAGTTTGTAAAAATGCAGTTGTTTGTTTATTCCTGTAGAGGGCGGTAACACGCACAGCCGCGTTTATTCGACAACACGAAGAAAAGCCTTTAATATCCTGTTATCCTGTAGTAAGGTTCCTGTTGTCCTAGTAGTGGGTCGCTGAGAGTCATTCAGAGTTGGGTCAGGCTTAAAGGAAAAGTATTTTTTCAGAGTTATTCCTGTCGTCACAGGTGACGCGGATCTTTTTATTTGTCCTGAATAACTTTTTGTTTTAGGATAGAAAGTGTGCTTAGTTGTAGAAAGTGCTGAGCTGTGACTGAGTGATGCAACATGGCAGCAACTGGCAGGTTTCTGTCAGCTATTAGGATCCACGGCCGTGGACTGGACACCGTGGGACAGAGGACACTCTCTTGTCTTCCCTCTGTCCTGATCAGAAAAGAACCAGAGACAAACCCACGGTTTAAAAGCCGAGGATCGGATGGACGCAGGAGCCTGGACCACAGAGATCCAGCCTGGAAGGAAGGAGGCGGTCGATCAGGCAGTTCTGCCCGGCTCAGGTCTCTCTCTGTGGGGCTGGGGCTCTGCGGAGCGGCGCTACTGGACCGCTTAAGGGAGGATCAAGTGGATTCAGACGGATCTCCAGGATCCAGCAGCTTTTTAAGACTCTTTCTGCCCTCTGCTCAGTGCGCCTCCCCGTTTAGACCCGACAGCCCCCGCTTCAGATACAACTTCATAGCTGATGTGGTGGAAAAATCCACTCCAGCTGTGGTGTACATCGAGATCGTGGGCAGGTGAGCGGGCCTGAAAATCCGATTTTAAGGGTCGTGATTCGATTTAGATACGATTTTCGATTCAGAAACCAATTCCTCCTATTCAACTGCCCAGAGATTCTAATTAAATTATGTGACTGACAAGAGGAAAACACACAAATATATTCAAACATATATTTCTAGAGGCGGGCAGAGTAACCAAAAATAGTACTGAAGTAAGAGTAGCACTACTTCAACATATTTTTACTCAATTAAAAGTAGCCATCCAAGAAATTACTTGAGTAGGAGTAAAAAAGTATTTGGTAAAAAGTCTAGCAAGACTTTTTACCAAATACTTTGGCAAAAGTATTTGTACTGAGTAACTGATAAAATTATCAGTCATCTAATATTTAAAAATTGCATAATCAATTGAAACAAAATGTGAATTTAAGTCTAAGTTTTTGTATTTTAAGGACCAGAATGATAATAATTTATAGAAGTGACAAAAAACAAAAACAAAACAAAATCAGGCAAAACAAAATGTTTCCAGATCGGTTTCTTTCAGTATGGGCTGAAAGCAGCTTCTGCGTTTTTGTTTTTGTTTTTCAGAAATCCGTTTTCAGGAAGGGAAGTCCCGGTGTCGAACGGCTCGGGTTTCATCATCAGCAGCGACGGCCTGATCGTCACCAACGCTCACGTCGTGGCCAACAAGAGAGGCGTCAGAGTGAAGCTAACCAACGGCGACACGTACAACGCCACGGTGCAGGACGTCGATCCCGGCGCAGACATCGCCACCATTAAAATCACTTCAACTGTACGGAAAGAGTCAAAATATGTGCAGCTGACAACAAAGTCTTTTAGCTTGGATTTTTCTGTTACAAACTGCCATTAACGATTATTTTAGTAAAGATTAATCAGATTTGTAAAAATTTATCAAACCACTTAAGCCTTCTTTTTACACAGTGTTTAAGAAATACATTAAAAGATGCAAATAATTCCATTTAATTTAATTTCCCCTTGGGATCAATAAAGTATTTTTTAATAAATATATATATTAATGAAACAGCATTCCTTTGGTGAACACAACAGCAATGGTTAGCAAAAAGATTTTTATTTAATTTTTTTAAAGAATTTGAACCTGATGAAGCAAAAAAATGCACCTTAGAGTTCTGGGTTGAACATATTTACAGACAGACGTTTTTTCACCTTAAATGAAAAATTGATTTATTTTTTGTACAGTTTTGACGTTTATTACAGCTCCGACAGTGTTGTTGTTTCTGCAAATAGCCGTTTTTACAGTCTGTACACTTCAGTTAATGATTGATTACTAAATTATTTGATAATTATTTCAATAATCGATTAATCACAATTAATTTGATTTAATCGTTTCAGCTCTAAAGAAAACAATACTCAACGCTTACATTTAACTCAACGTGGTATTTCTTATATTTTAAAAGGTCTGTGAGTTTTAAACACAGGAGTGGGTCAGGATAAGATTATTACCAGATTAATCTGGTAATGTCAGATTATCAGGTTATTATATGATAATCTGGATTAGAAATTAAAATTCTTATTATATACTTATTACAGCAATAAACAGAATGATAATCGCTAATACTGAATAAAAATCCTGGTCACGTAACTAACAGATAATTAAAATGTAATTTATCTAATCACAGAGATTATCAACAAAATACTGGAGTTCTTTTACTTTCTAAAGAGAAATAATCAAACTCAATGGTAGAGAAACGTTATTAAAGCCTTTCTCCGCCTCTTTTGTGTATTTCTTTCACTCACGTGAGCAGAAACCTTTCCCCACGCTCAAGCTGGGTCAGTCGTCGGAGGTTCGTCAAGGAGAGTTCGTGGTTGCCATGGGGAGTCCGTTTGCTCTCCGGAACACCATCACCTCCGGGATCGTCAGCTCGGCGCAGCGAGGGAGCCAGGAGCTGGGCCTGTCCAACTCCAACATGGATTACATACAGACAGACGCAGCCATCGACGTGAGTGGTTTCAGTATTTATGCTCTTCCTTTAGATGTTTTGGTTTCACTACGGCGCCGAATTAAAGCCGAAGATAGAAAAAAAGAAAAGGAAGGGTAAATTTCCACCAAAAAAAAAAATAAAAACTTTTGACATTTTGTAGGAAAAACTCTGAAATCTTGAGATTATTCTTAGAAATTTTCTAGAAGAAACAAGATTTCTGAGCTTCAAAAGTTCAAGAAAAAAATCCAGAAATTCTGAGATTAACCTTAGAAATGTTCTAGAAACAAACAAGGACATTTCTGAGCTAGAAAAGCTGAAAATATATATTTTTTTAAATATTAGAAATTCTGAGATTAATCTTACAAATTTTATAGAAAAAAAAAATTCTGATCTTAAAAAGTTGAAAATCCACTAGAAAATTTTTTATTTTGAGATTAATCTCAAAATTTCTAGAAAAACAAGAAAATTTAGTTTCAAAAGTAGAAAATTTTCAGGGTTTTTTTCCCCCAATTTTCTGAGATTAATTTCTAGCAAATATTTTGACTTTTCAAACTCAGACAGGTCCTTCCTTTATGTAGAAATTTTCCGAGATTAATCTCAAAGTAGTTTTTTTTTAGTTTTTTTTCTATTTCCCATGCCTCAATACGCCGCTGTATTTCTCTGCTCCATCATTTGGTTCCTTTGTTGTTGTTGAACTCGTAGGAAGTGGCAGCCTTTTCTATCTGCACCAGTTTTAACTAGGAGAAGTTTAAAACTGTTTTCTATTATTCATCTTCCACGTGTGTTAATAGTTTCTGATTTGACTCGGGTTTCTTCTGTACTTCACGTCGCACCTGACCCATTTCTTTTGTTTGTGTTTATTTTAGTTTGGAAATTCTGGAGGGCCTTTGATTAATCTGGTGAGTCACAGTTTCTGTTTCAGTATTCGTCACATTCAGCTGGAAACCGGATCTAATCTCCATTAACATCCACCCATCTGTGCAACGGAGCAACAAAATATTAACAGATAAATAATAAATACATGCAGTTTTGTGAAGTCAGTAGAGAATCTCCAGCAGGTTTCAGCTTCTATTTATTTGGACCTATAATTCAGGTCAACTCTACAACAAAATATAAGGGTCGGACTAAGATTTGATTTTGTTTTTTTGCAAAAATAAAGTCATAATATTGCTTGAATGTAACAAGAATAAAGTCTTAGTATTAGGAGAATGAAATTGTACTTTTATGAGAACTCCAAATTAATTATCCAACTTTCTTTCTCATTAAACAACTTTTTCCCTGTAATTTTAAGAAATTTTTCTGGTAAAATTTCATCTTTATTCTGCTAATATCATGATTATATTTCTGTAATTAAATAAACATTCTCATAGCCTGGCCCTAATATTATGTCATACAACTCACAGAAAGAATGATTGTAATTAATGCTCCTTTTTGAAAATATTGTCTGTCATCTATCTAACAAAGTCTAATTTTTTATAGTCCTGTTTTTGGACAATCAAAGATTGCTTTAAAAGGGGGAAAATAAATTCTTCTACATATAAAAATTAAAAAAAGATTGAATAAAAAAATTTCTTTTAATTTAAAAAAATGTATATATATAATTTTTTTTTTTTTTTTTACGTGGTGGTAAAATTGGAAATCGGATCTGGTATTAAAATAAGATTTTTTCAGACCATGCTGTATCGCCAGCCCTAATCTTTGTGCATTTTCTTCAGGACGGGGAAGTAATCGGCATAAACACCATGAAGGTCACGGCAGGGATCTCATTCGCTATCCCGTCTGATCGGGTGAAACTTTTTCTGAATCAAGCAGCTAAAAGAAAAGGTAAGAATACTGTACTTAAACGATGCTTCTGTAAAAACAGTACGACAACCTCCAGCTGTCTATTGATTCCCTTTCCCGTATTTCAGCCTCTAAGGTTGGTGACTCGAGTGTGAAACCTCGGTACATCGGTGTCATGATGCTAACGCTAACACCAAGGTAAAAGCATCCTTAGCACCAACATGCTGCAGTGATCGAGACCTAAACTTCTCTAAAGCTTGTCGTCTGTTTCCAGCATCATTGCGGAGCTGAAGATGAGAGACTCGTCTTTTCCTAACGTCAACCACGGCATTCTGATCCACAAAGTCATCCCCAGCTCACCAGCCAGCAGGTACACCTCCTCTCTGCCTGGGGTCGAATATTTATCTCGTACGGTTGTTGTTTTAAGGCTGTATATTTTACAGCAGGGTGTCCGGAAAAGTCTTAAATTTGTGTGTCTAAAATTAAGGCCTTAAAATAAAAGTTGACCTTAAATGCGTTAATCACAGGTCTTACGGCAGGACTATTCTGTCAGGCAAAGTTTGAGTAGCACACATATCTTCATAACATCCTGAGGCTCAAGGTAGGTGATGCTATGCTAATTAGCTGCTAATATACCCTTGCTAGCCAGCCAGCTAGCTTTTTTGCTATGCTTGATTGCAATGCAGCAAGTTCCCCCAACCGTCCCTTATATTTATACTATTTTGGTTTTAAATTTGACTTTCTAAAACATGCCGATCCTCATAACAGTTCTTATTTAAAATCATAGCCTTTAGAATGGGTGGGTACAATTGACGGTACACTTCTGTTAGCTACCAAAAAACCCACAATGGTCACAAAATTTAATTGAAACTGACAACAATAGCTGAAAATTCACAGAAAATCAAACCTTAATTTTGAAATTTTAACAACATAATTTCAAAGGATAAACAATTTTATTAAAGTTGAACAACTTAGAATGCTTTAATATTTAACATTTTCCTCCTTACTGCTCATACAGGAAGAAAATACTCCTACTATGTCTCTACTGCACGAGTAACTAAACATTTTGTCTATGAGGACTTTGTTTTACTGAGACTTTAGAGCTCAACAAGACAGTTTCTGTAATTCTGTTTTTGTTTTTCATGCCGATACCATTTAAAAAAATTAGAGCAATGCTGAAATTGAAGGCACAGAACCGTCACTCACTTGCATGCGTCTGGAAAACCAGAAAGGTAAAATCATACCAGACTGTTCAATTGAAAACACACTTTGCTACATTTCTGTGATCCAGTGCCGCTCAGACATTCAGAGAGACGGGACCATAAAGTGTCTTTATGCTATATGTTATATCCGTTCACCCAACTGTCTTGGGAAACGTTGGAGAACTTAAAGAAGTCCTCTGTGTCGTCCATGACAGTTTGTCCCTGCTGTGCGGCTCCTGTCCTCAAC
>CAEGAE010075202.1:0-10214 GCA_903067095.1 Girardinus metallicus
TGGATGGATGGATGGATGGATGGATGGATGGATGGATGGATGGATGGATGGATGGATGGATGGATGGATGGATGGATTTGCATCTTTAACTTCTTGCTCACCAGGTGATTCTGCAGTAAACTATTTCCCACAACATGATGCTGCCATTTTTTCCGTCCAGATGTAACTCTGGTCATTATGTCCAAATTTCTATTTTACTTTCATCAAACCATCAGACATAAATTGATAAATTGAGGACTTTCTCCTCAAATTTAAAAACTGTAACTTTCCTGGCATTAACAATGCTTTACTTTATTGTTAACTTTTTATCTGATTTTTATTATTATTATTATTGCAGATGTTTTTCTTTTGTCTTCTTGAACTTTTTTTTGTCCGTTTCATATCTGCTGCTAAGACAAATGCTGGTCATGCAGTCGACTGTTAAGTTGAATTCATTCTTAGGATGGAGCATGGAGGTGGCAGCATCATGCTGTGGTGATGCTTTTCTTCAGCGGCCACGGGAAGATGGTTGATGGCGTTAAAACCAGTAAGACCTGTTAAATATGCAGCCAGAGATATTATGGGATTGTTTAGATCAGAGCATGTTCATGGGTTAGAACGGCCTAGTCAAAGTCCAAACCTAAATCTATCATGGAATCTATGGAAAATCTCTAGATGCCCACAGCTGGGAAACCAACAACATACAGATTCAAAGGGCCAGATTTATAAATGTACGCCACACTTTTCAGATTTTTTCATTACTTTAATCCATCGTAGAAGTTTTTTTTTAAAAATAATTTTCTTTATCTTAATTTTTTTGAATTTTTCTGTCTTTCTGTTCTTTTCCATATTTTGTTCCATTTTATTTAATAATTATTTTCAATTTGTCTCTTTTTTGTCATTTTTCTGCTTTCTTGTTGTATCTTTTCATGTTTCAAAGTTTTTTGCTTGTATATATTTATTTTTTACATCTGAGGTGTAATTTCTTAACATTTTGTAAATTTTTTATTTATTAAGATAGTTTAAATATTTATTTCAACTGTTTTCCTTATTTTCTTATACGGTAACCTCCCGGCGGTTTTTGTATTATTTAAACTTACGGCAGGTGTTCAAATTCTAATTTCTGTTAACTGTAAATTCTTCTACTTAATTTATCCAACTGTAAGCAAAATTAGCATGTAATATCACTATTTTAATAAGTAATTGTCAGATTAAGGTCCTGACATACACTGGTATGTATAAGCAACAAAAATCTGGCTTCAGGAGTTTATTTTTAGGTTTGTTAAAGGACCACGTGTCAGAAATCTGACAGACTGAAGTTAATGATTAATGCAGCTCACTTCCTGTGTCAGTGCATGTTATGGAAATCAGACAGAGAGGCTTTCTACGTTACAAATATGTGCAGAGAGGCGGGGGGCTGGAAAAGGTGAGATATGAAGATGTTATCAAACCCTCAAAGAGGCAGTGATGATGCAACATGAGGCGACCTGAGGAAAAACACGACCGGCTTCAGCGTCCATTTAAAGAAACAGTCAACCATAAAATCCCTTTTTGTTGTAGTTTTTTCTGTCAGACATGTTGTAGATCTTTAGCTGAACTGGAAAATCATTTACTGAAGTTAAAAGTCAACTGAATGAAAAGGAGTAAAGAGTTGAGATTTAAAAGTAAAAGCAACATTTTTTGTTAAATAAATCAGATTAATTACTGTGTAAAACTAAACCACTTAGTTTTATCAACATTTAAATGCTGCCTTAAGGGAAAGCTTTAAAACTTTCTAGGAAAAAATGAAATAATCACTTTTCCTTACGCTAGTTAGCAAAATTGCTTTATTAAAATCAAAATCACTCAATCGTCAAAATATTAAAATTACTGTAATTTATATTTTATCAATATTTGTGAAGTTTTACAGTTTAGGTTTCAGATTCATTGTTTATTGGTGAAACACTGACCTCTAGTGGTTGAGCTGCAACATTGCAATATATTTCCAGGTTTTTATCCCGAGTTTGCAGGACTGAAATTCTCAATTTCGATGTAAGTTTCACGCAGAAAACTTGTTTATACAATAAACAACAGCTTATTATTTAATTTTTGACGTTAAAAATTAATTTGGTTAATTTTCCTCCAATAATCTCCTGATTCACCGCCTTGTACTTGTTCATGTTTGCAAAAAAATTGACAGATTAATCTTTTTTTTTTTCATTTAAATCACTGGATATAACATATATAATTCTATTCTATATGAGATTTGAGCATTTCTATGACTATTTATCATAAAAAATAGTCATTTAATTTAAGTGAAAATACTTAAATACAACGAAAAATAAAGTGAAACAGCTGGTTTAAGTGCATAGGTACGAAATGGAAACTCGTGGTTACGAAACGGGGTTACGAAGTGGCAAATGGACCCTGAGCTTCTCCGATGTTTTCCTCCTTCAGCCTGTTGTCAACGTGAGAAACTCCAGCAGCTCTGGCGGCCCGTATCACGTGATACAGCAGAGAGTAGGTTAAAGTGAAGATGTCTCACTCGGCTGCCACTTCTAAGCTCGGGATTCAGTGATTTTCTTTTAATCACACTTTTAACATCATGGTTTACTTACTTTCTGTATGAAGCTTTATGATGTAGCTTAGACTTGTATAATAATTAATTACCGCAAAATGATTGTAATTTTTGATTTACTTTTTTGAACATGATCAAAATGCTAAAAGCATCCATACTTTTTTTTTAAGTGAAAAGATAAATCACAGAAACCGTAGCTAATTGGCCCCTCAGACCCATTTCATTTTTACATTAATAGTTTTACTTTAACAATGAGTTAAAAAATAACCTTAATTTTTATTGCCCAGTGCTATGTACTTAAGTGTTTTCCTTTTGTGATTTTGCTAAATGTACGCAAGTGTTCTGTTGGTAATTTTGCTTGATTTCTATAAAGTGTCTTTTAGTTTTGAAGAAAGTGCTCTACGAATAAAATGTATTATTATTGTTTTTATTATAATGATCAGTATTAATTAGCTTTAGTTGTATTGAAAAACATCTGCAACCCTCAACTCTGTAGCTTTGAGTGGCTCTTTGGCTCACTAAATATATTATGAAATTCTGTGGCCCCCTGAAGAAGAAAACACTACGCCCCGTGTACATTTGGCTTAGAAGCGCCACTAAGCGAAACGACCAGCATTCAAATCTTCTCTCAGTGACTCATCGTGTTGTAAATTGACCATCTTGGTTAAAGCTAGCCGGCTAGCTGCTAACTCAGACTGACGCCATTAGTTAGAGGAAAGAAGGCGTAAGAATCAAGGAGAACGATCCGGTTCCGATTTTAGACCCGTTCTCCTTTCAGCTGCGGACTGATACAGTTAAAAGTTCGGGTCGTGTGAGCTGTCAGGGAGCTGTTCTGATGATTTTAGCCTCTTTTTTAAAGTCGGAAGTCGGTGCACGGTTCGGACGGAGTTAGCATTGTTAGCAGCTCGGAAACAAACGTCTGTTTTTCTGGAGGAAAACTCGAGGATTTTAATTTTTTTCTTGGAATAAAGTGACACCATGGCAACAGCGGGGGCGGCCGGAACCAGCGGCAGAACCTACTCGTTTAAAGTGGTCCTACTGGGGGAAGGCTGCGTGGGGAAGACGTCGCTGGTGCTGAGATACTGCGAGAACAAATTCAACGACAAACACATCACAACCCTGCAGGTAAGACGGTCCGGGAGGAACCGAACTCCGCCGAACCGGACTGCTGACGAGCCCCAGCCGCCCAGTGCTGGGCTCCCTGGCTGGAGAGCGGGGGGTCAGTCAGGTGTTTGTGAGGGTTGTTTACGTTCATCCAGACCAGCGAACGGATCCGGTTTCACTTCCAGTCCGGATCGGAGTGTTCGATCCACTTCCACAGCAGGTCCGGGCGGAGACGGGAAAGTCCGGTCTCACTTCTATCCCATAAAAATAATATTTATGGCAGCCTCACATGTCCAACTGCTGGGAAGATTTGTATAACATTTACATTTTCACTGGCACAGCGGCGAGATCATAAAAGAACAATTCATAAACCCGGTTCAATTTATTGTTCACAGTAGGCTAGAAGGAAAAGCACCGGGCGACAGTGGAGAGGAAAGACGCCACCTTAACAGGAGGAAACCCCCCGAAACAGACCAATGTGAGATAAATGCACAAAAATAAACAGAAGCTAAAGACAGAAGCATCAACTTTAGCTGCAGAAACTTCATAATTTATTTCATTTGTTGTTTTGTTTGTTTATTTTGGATATTTAAAATGTCTTCCAGTTTCAGTGTTAAACTTTCATTCAAATTTTAAAGCTTATTGATTTTTGAGAATGTGTTCTTGCATAATTACACCATTAAAATGGTCTCAAAAAAAAACAATATTATCATTTATCGCAATAACTTCTGGGACAATTTATCATCCAGACAAATCTGTCTTCATACCAGGCCGATATGGATGTAGCTAATGTGTTTCTCATGATTTCATATTCACAGAATGAGACTAAAAGTGCCAGTAATATTATTTCTGATCAGTTTTTCTGGTCGTTTGATTGGAAACTGTGTTTTTTCTTGTTTCACATGAACATGTATCCATCCTCTTTTTGCAATAGTTTTGTTTTTTGTTTTGTTTTGAAACCTAAAAATTGGGGTAAAAAGTGGTGGATGTTTAAAAATGACAGATGTCCAAGTTTATCTCCATCCATCTTCCCAATGATTCCCACAGCATGATTCTGACACCACTGTGTCTTCACTTTGGGCAGGAAGCTTTATTGCTGTTGAAATTATTTAAATCATTCATAAAATAATTGGTTGATTCCAATAGTTGACATCGTTTCTGTTTTAAACTCTAGATTTGATCTTTTTTCTGGTTGTAAATCAGAGCTGAAACTCTGACTCTTCAGGGTTTTGAAACTTAAACTTTTCTGCAGGTTTTAGGGGAAAACGAAAACGCTGCAGAGATGAAAGCATGTCGACACGTTTGAACGTCTCGGATGAAACAATCCTGAAATCTGAACCTTAAATCTCTTTAGGTTCAGTCTGCAAACAGCCGGGATATTTTTCTGAAGCTGGTCGGACGTCCAGCCACCTTACACATGCATGCAGAGACCAAATGGTATAGTTTAGAATGGCCTAGTCAAAGTTCAGACTTAAGTCCAGTTGAGAGCATCGCAAAACTTTAAAACAGAATTTTACTGACGGGCTGCGGCGCTCTGCTCACATCAGATCCTAACAAAACATGTCAAGGTTTGACGACGAAACGTGACTTTTGCGCTTAGACAATTATGATGCGTAACCATGGTAACGAGGTATTGGTTTTACAACCAGTTAGTACGATATGGACTTAGAGTTTTGCCACAATATTTTTGTGATAACGGTAAAAGTGACAATAAAAGTAGTTTATTACTGTTTAGTTTATTATGTCTTTTCAAGGCTATGAATGGATGAATTTGCTTCATCGGAAAATATTATTAAACGTCGTTAACTGGAATTTATCTTGACGATAAAATGGAATTCTTATCGTAATAAATGATACGATAAATGACGCCCACCACTACTGATTAGCGTCTCAAAAGCTCAAATAAAACCTGAACTTTGACCCCAAATTGTTTCTTCCATGGATCATAGTGAACAATGACTCCAACACCTAAAGAGAATAAAGTCGTAATATTAACTTTATTCTTGCAATTCACATACTTGATTTTATTCTCATATTATTTAAGTATTTTTGAATTTAATTGAGAACATTTTAAAGGCGTATTATGAATACTTTTGGAAGTTCCTGCTAAGTTTCAAGGTGTTTGCAGTAAATATTGACCTTAAAGCTTGTGATCGTTGCTTAACCTCCGTCCTCGCTGACGATTCTCTTTTTTTCTCCATACATTTTATTGAATTTTCTCTTGTCGGACACAAACATCCGGACGCTGACGTTCACTCACACAGCCACAGTTCAGACCTGCAGGATGTGTGACGTTAAATCCAGAAATAAACCAAACTGTTCAGAGACGAAGAAATGAAAACGCAAATTCAAAAATACTTTATTGATCCCAAAGGGAAATAAAATAATTAAATAAACAAATAAGTAAATAATTGATTAAATAAGTAAGTAAATAAAACTTTTAATAAATAAATAAGTCAATAAAAAATTATAAATAAATAAAATTGCAATAAATACAAAATGTAGCAAGTAAATAAGTCAATAAAAAATGTAATAGATAATTAAATTATAAATATAAATAAATAAATGATTTAATATAAGCAAATAAAAAAGGAAGCAAATAAAAGTAAACTAATAAATACTTAATAAGTAAATAAATGACCCAGATGATCCAAAGCAGTGAAAATGTTGAACAGAACTCGTTGAAGTGCATTCTGGGAGTTGCAGTCCGCCTCCCATCAGGTCAGCAGGGCGGAGGAGGGGTCCGCTGCAGTCACACGGCGCCGCCGCCGCAGGGCGCAGCGCCTCACATGAGCCGCATCCCTGCTGCACGCAGAAAAACGATTAACTGCGCCGCTCTGATCCTCAGACGGCGAGCGGCAGATCACAGGGGAAAAGTTGGAGCAACTTCCAACACGCTTTGTTCTGTTTTGGTTTTTCCCTCCTTCGTATGAACGTCGGGTCGTTCTCAGCACGAGCTCTGCATTAATGAAACGCCACGCTGAGTCATGGGACTCCATGATTTTCTGGCCCCTCGCCGCCGTTTGGATGCTGCTCAGTTTAACGTGAGAAAACTGCTGATATGGGCGATAAAAACACCCAGGATCGATAAAAGCAGCTGCTGCAGAAAAGCTTCAGTCCGAGCTCAGCCAGGTTTGAGGAATAATCTGGCCAAATTTCTCTGAAATCAAAAATTTAAATTCAGAACCATCATAATGAAGCTGATTTATTCAAGAAAGTTTTTGTCTTGTCATAATAAGCAATAAGTCAATTACACATAATAAATTAAAACGATAATAATTTAAATTTGCGTGATTTATTGTTTTTCTCTTTTAACCAAAAACTGGATGAGAAAAGTCTTCAGTCTGTTTAGAGAGATTTCATAATTCATTTTATTTGTTGTTTTGCTTAATTATTAAAATGTCTTCCAGTTCCATTGTTAAATATTAGTTATAATTTAAAGTTTATTGCTCTTTCAAAATATGTTCCTGCATTATTATTCTATTAAAACTTAAAAATGACCCGAAACTAAAAATATTATCATTTATGGCAGTAAGTTGTGGGATGATTCATCAACCTTCCCCTGACGCTGATAAACGGGAAGCGGCAGCGTGTTTGGATCTAAAGCTCTCAGATTAAATCGAAGCCCCACCTGTTCCCCACCTGACAGCTTTGAGTTTCAGTTTCCTGACAGATACGAGTTGAGCAATCCGCTGGCAGCTCCACCAGCTACAGAACATTTCAACACAGACGTTGGTTAATCTGCGACTTTCTTCCTGTTCACTTTTCTTCACAATTGTTAAAGAGCTGGAGTGAAGTTGGTGGTAACTAGCGATGGACCGATCCACTTTTTCGCTTCTGGTACCGATATCTGAGGTTTGACATCGGCTGATACGGAAACAGAAAAACGGCTGGATCCACTTTAAATGTTTCTTTCTTTTTAAGCACAGTCATAAATCTGCTGAATTAACTATTTATTTAATAACTGTTCAACGGAACAGCAGACTTCATTACACCGATATCTTCACAAACGTTAATTTGTTCAGTCAGCGCAATTAGGAGTAAAACTGCCAATATAAATAATAAACTGAACTTTTTTCAAATAGCTCAGAAATGTACTTTATTGTAAGAATAATGTAGAATAAATAATAAAATATAGAATTAGACTGAATAGATCACCAATGCCCGATATAGAATTTTTTAAAATATTGGTACCGATACAGAAAATATTGGATCGGTGCGTCTCTATTTCTCTTAATAGTTTTCTGAAGTTCCCCGGTTCTCCTGACAGAACCGGGGGAACCGGGTCAGGTTTGTACGTTGTTTTTATTGGATTCTAGTTTTTTTTTTCTACCATTGCTCTCATTGTGATGTCAGCACGCCCAGGGCGGCCATCTTGTTTTTCAAGTTGATTTTACAGCTTCTTTTATTTGGACTTTGATTCAGGTCAACTTTACCATGGAATATTAAAGTCAGGCTAAGATCATTTTTCTTAATTATGAGAATAAAGTAATAAAATTACAAGAATACAGCCATCATATTAGCAGAATAAAGTAGTAATTTTATAAATTCACTCAAAAAATAACAAAATATTAAAATGAGGACTGTTGAGCATCTTGTGGAGTTACACTTTGGGTTAGGGTTTTATTCATTACATTTTTTTTTTTTCATTAGTAATAAATAATTTTCAGTGTTTGGGTTTTTAATCAGTCGTGCAAAACATTTGAGTCTGTTTTGAAGAAAGAACCACAAACTGAGCCGCATCATATCCTGTTAAATGACCTTTTTTCCTCATAATCTTAAGACATTTTTTCTGGTAAATTTGTTTATTTTTTTCTGCTAATATCATGAAAAACAGGAAAAAATATTTTGTCTATTATCAGCAGTAAAAGCAGTATTTATATCAGTCTTTGTTTAAAAGCAGCTGCTGTGTTTGAAAAATTTTAATACATCAATTAAAGCAGATTTGGTGAACATTAGAGTAGATGTGGAAAACAGAATAAAAGATGATCATTTTGTGTTGCATGTAACATTTTATGTAAGTAGATTTTAATCTAAAAGTTGTAGTTTTGTCCTAATATATTCTGAATTGTGGTTGGGGGGCCGCATGAAATGAGTCTGATGGCAGCAAACGGCCCTCTGCCCCTACTTTGAGAACCCTACCTCTAAATCAAACAATTCTCCTTTCTACATGAAAACAAACTTAAATAAGTTCATTTCACTTTATCAAGTATCATAGTTTATTTAAAAAGTTTAAGCATTTCATGTCTCACAGATAAATGTAGCTAATTTTAACTGGAACTGGACGGATTAAGCGACCGGAAACGGCTCAAAGCGGAGGAAGTGTTGCCTCTCCTCTTCACTGATGTTTAATGGAGTGATTACTAACTCCTCCTCCTCTTCCTCTGCAGGCATCCTTCCTCACAAAGAAGCTCAACATCACAGGGAAGCGGGTCAACCTGGCCATTTGGGTGAGACGCTCTCTGATGCTGCTCGCGATGTGTTCAAGTACCAAACTGAAACCTGCGTTTTTGTGTGTGTGCAGGACACGGCGGGTCAGGAGCGTTTCCACGCGTTGGGTCCAATCTACTACAGAGACTCCAATGGAGCCATTCTAGTCTACGACATCACAGACGAAGACTCCTTCCAGAAGGTAAAGGGTTTAGTGCTATGCAGTGGGAAAAATAACTCAAAACTACACATTCTTTTTTTTCCCCTCGCTCTCGTGTCGCCTTTACGATACACGTAGACTCGTTGCCATAGCAACTGACGACAACGCAACTTTATGTGTCAGGATTAAGCACCAAAAACACTCCAGCATTACCCCACAGAGAGCAAAACATTCAGTTTGTTACAGTTTTATGCTTTTAGACTTGATGTGTATTTTGCTTTTATTAATAAATTATCGCTGTGGTTGATTAGCTGCCGCTGCTGTTAGCCACGCTAACACAGCAGTGGCTGGTTAGCTAATTTAAACACCTGCTTTACTGATGCTCTGTCAGTTTGTGTGTTTGTTGCCTTTTTCATTTTTAAGCTGAACCAAAACGCACCGTATTCCACATCACATCTATATGTTAGGTTTGTCAAAGTCAAGCATAACTGACCGACTTCCCTCCCCCTCGCTATTTTTTTCTTGGTTAAAACTTATTTCTCACCTTGTTATCTAGTCTTAGTGTAGACAGTCCATAGCAAAACACTGCATCCCTTTTCATTTGAGATTACATTTAAGTCTAGCAGGGAAATGGGGGCGGGAACTCGCGTGATGACGTCATCCTGCAAGGAGTCTAGTTTAAAATAACATTGGAGCTCATTTAAGAATATCGTGTATCGTGATATAGCAAAAATTAAAAAAAAAAAAATCAGGATATTAGATCTTCCTCATATGCCCAGCCCTAATTTCTTATGTTGAATCAGTTCCTGACACTGAACTGATTCCTTATTGTGAACAGAACAGATTCCATTTGTTCAGGTCCTGATCAGAAGTTTTCCATAATTCCTGAAAGTCTTCCTAAATTATTATTATTATTATTATTATTATTATTATTATTATTATTATTATTATTATTATTATTATATTTTTTACATCTGATTCAGT